>CABHPH010151010.1:20515-45958 GCA_902168325.1 Peromyscus nudipes | reverse complement strand
ATAGTACCAAAAGAATAAGACAAAAATGCTCAAACAAAGCAATATGAGACAAAAAATTTACAAAAATACCATTGATTTAATTTTGTATTGACTATCTACTCCCAGAATTCTTCGGCCTCTCATTTTCTGCACCTTGGCCAGTTGTAGTATAGTAGTTTTTCAAAGATTAAACAGAGCTGGAAATATAGTTCAGTGATAGAACGTCTATTTACCTAGCCTGTGCAATGCCATGGGTTCAATCCACAATACTGAAGAAAAATTGAAACTAATATTTTAAAATACTCACTTATTGAAAATTCATGATGATAGAATCATTGCATGATAATATAAATAACATATAATTGGTAACTTTCTCCCACACACACAAAAAAGAAGTTATCTGGATATTGCTGCTACATACCTGTAATCCCAGCACTCAAGATACTGAAGCAGGAAGAAGATGTTGAGTTCAAGGTCAGTCTGGAATGTATCTAGTAAGATCCTGCTTTAAAAACAGTCACAAACGCCAGGCGGTAGTGGCGCATGCCTTTAATCCCAGCACTCGAGAGGCAGAGCCAGGCAGATCTCTGTGAGTTCGAGGCCAGACTGGTCTACAGAGCAAGCTCCAGGACAGGCATCAAAACAACACAGAGAAACCCTGTCTCGGAAAACAAAAAAAAAAATCATAAACACAAGCATTAAAGAGTAGCATCAGTCTGAATGGAGATAGCAAGCCCAAACACATCTCAGAAGCCAGCCTTTGCAACATGGTGGACCAACTGACTGAAGAGCAGATTGCAAGATTCAAAGAAGCCTTTGGTTATTTGGCAAAGATGGTGATAGAAACATGAAAACAAAGGAAATAGAAAGTGTGATGATGTCTCTTGGGCAGAACCCCACAGAGACAGGGTTACAAGATATGATTAATAAAGTAGATGCTGATAGAAATGGCACAATAGACTTCCTTAAATTTCTGACAATAAGGCAAGAAAAAATAAGGCACAGAGAGTAAAAAGAGATTATATAAGCATCCTGTGTGTTTGATAAAGATGTCAAAGGCCATATTAATGCACATAGCTTCAGCATGTGGTGACAAACCTTGGAGAGACGTTAACAGATGAAAGGGCTGAAGAAATGATCTGGGAAGCAGATAGCGATGGTAATGCTCAGATACACTGTCAAGGCCTTGTACAAATGATGATAGCAAAATGAAAAAGTTATACAGAATATGCTAAATGTCTTATTTTTGAGACAATGTTTTACCATGTAGTCCTGGTTGTCCTGGAACTCACTATGTAGACCAGACTACCTCTGCCTCCTGAGTGCTTGCACAAAATGTCTTTTCATAAGTCTCTCTCTCTCTCCTTCCCTCCCTCCCTCCCTCCCTCTCTCTCTCTCTCTCTCTCTCTCTCTCTGTGTGTGTGTGTGTGTGTGTGTGTGTGAGAGAGAGAGAGAGAGAGAGAGAGAGAGAGAGAGGAAATAGCATACATGTATCATGGCTTACGTGTAAAAATCAGAGGACAACCCCAGGTTTTCTTCCATTTTGAGACAGGGTCTCTTGTTTAGCACTGAATGCATCAGGCCAGCTGATCCATGAGTCTCCAGGGAGTCTCCTGTCTCCATTTCTCATGTGGTCATAGGAGCACTGGGTGCTATATCTACCTTCACATGTGTTCTATGGATTTGAACTCAGGTCTTCACACTCCACCAGCAAGTACTTTACTCAACTGAGCAATCTTCCCAGCCCATGACAGGTTAAATTTCTTGAGCCAAATTGCTTATTTGCCTTTTATTTGCTTATAACTTATAAAATGTCTCCACAACTATCAAACAAGTACATGTATATTAATGAATATTTCATCACTCTATAGTTTCTTTACTTTCTCTTGGTGGTATTGTCATTGAACCTTATTCTAGACAGCATGCACCTCCCTCATTTGAATTATACCATCCTCAGTAGGCTCTACTCTACCTTCATGTGACATGTGACCTTTCAACCCCACCTCCTTCTCACTATCTCTACTTCCTCTCTTGGTGGCACATATAACACAATGGATTTTTACTCAACCATGAAGAAAAAATGAAGTCATGAAACTTTCAAGAGAAAGGATGGTTCTGGAAAGGATAGTCTTATGTGAGATGACTCAGAAAGACAAAAATAGCATGTTCTCACTAATATGCAGATCCTAAGTTTAAATGATATGCATGCATATAAATAAGGGAGTAAGAAGGTGGATTATGCTTCTTTTAAAGGCAGTTTTTAGGACTGATAGCATGTTGTTGAAGCATAGACTTGTAACTCTGCCTGGATTGTGTACAGTCAAAAATAAGTACAAAAAACAGCAACATTGCAAAATAAGTACACTGTTTTTGTTTTCTGTTGGTAGTGTACCAGAAACATTTTAGCAGGGAGTATTCAAGACAGGGTTTCTCTGTGCAACAGTCTTGGCTGTCCTGGAACTCGATTTGGAGACCAAGCTGGCCTCGAACTCACAGAGATCTGCCTGCCTCTGTCTCCTAAGTCCTGGGATTAAAGGTGTGTGCCACCACCACCCAACAGAAACATTTTTTATTGTTATTTATTTTATATAAACTAAAAACAGAAAATAATACTATTCTTTTTTTAATTGAAAAATTGTAACTGAAAAACAAATACACACCTGGAATATATGTGAGGGAAATTGTGCTATAAGCAAATTTTCTTTAAGTGTATAAACAAAGTTTAAAAAATAAGTAACAAAATTTTTTTTTGTTTTTTTTTTTGAGACAGGGTTTCTCAGGTGACTGGCCTGGATCTCACTCTGTAGACCAGGCTGACCTCAAACTCAGAGTTCCACCTGCCTTTGCCTCCCAAGTACTGGGATTAAAGGTGTGTGCCACCACCGCCTGGCACAAATTTTTAATTTTTATTTGAAAACTTGGATTTTTCTAACTGACAACATCGATTCACAATTGTCATCCTGGAAATGGCAGGTACCTTTTATTCATTTTTAAGAAAATGTCTGCCAGATGTCCAAGTTTGCAAAATTAAAATCCGTCAGTTGTTCTTTCAGGCAAAAATACCATTTCACGAGAAAGCTCCTAGTAGAACTGGCAATTCAACCACTCCAATGTTTTCCCTGGAGCCATCTCATGTGTTTCCGTATACAGCAAAGCATTTCATATGTGCATTACATTTCATCACCAAGAATGCTTTTACAAATATATACAAGGGTCAGTGTTGGATAAAATTAATATCTGCTATTTCATCAAGGACATGCTTAAATGTGAGACTTTTCTGTGATTGTTGAGTTGTAAAGAATATAATGACTCTATTACTGTTTGGTATCATAGCTTTGATTCATGCCAAGGATCCAGCAATATTCTTCTTGTTTTTGTGCCCTAAATGTAAATGTAAACACATAAGTATACACCCATAATCCCAACATTTTTGGAGGAAGAGGCGAGAGAATCAGGAGTTCAAGGCCAGCCTCCTCAGCTACATGGTACTACTATGCACATTGATTTTACTTCATGTGTGGGAGCCCACAGAGGTTTCCTAGCGAAATCTGAGCTTGCGTTACCCAGCAGGGCTGCATAAGGGGATGGCTTGACCACGTGCATGGTTATCAAGTGTTTGGAAGGGTTTGTACTTGGCTGTGCTAGGGGGAGGTCTTTTGCTCCACCCCTTGGCATTCCTTTAAAAAGCTCTTTAGAAGAGACAGAAGGGGCCAGTGGATTAGGATTCAGGCCCTCCCAAGGCTATCCTGTGTTTCTATCTGTCTCTCTCTCCCCCCTCTATATTTCTATCTAAATCTCTTATCCCTCACTCCTCAAGAGCACCCTAGGGGAAAAGGTGGGGGTGTGTCCCCCACATTTATGGAACCTATGAATGTTCATTTGTTATGTTAGTTGGAGAATGGCTACACTAAATAAGTCCAGCAGTAGTAGCAAATGGCAAGTTTGTATATGCACATATCTGTTTATTGCTGAGATTGGAATATGTAACACATGGGTTATTTCCCTATTGTCTCAAGTCTCACAGTAAAACTCACAGGTATATATAATCTCTGTTTATAAAAAGTGAATTGAAGCTCGTAACAGTTCTGAGCATTGGAGCTGAAGATGCATTTCAGTTGGTACAGAGCTTATCTAGTATGCAAGAAGCTCTGAGTATGACTCCTTGGCACTGAAAAAGCTGGGTGTGACACACACTTGTAATTCCAACATTCAGGCAGTGGATGCAGTAGGACAGAAGTTAAAGATGATCCTCAGTTACCTAATGAGGCCAGCCAGGGTTAAATGAGGCTGTATCTCAAACAATGCTGGCAGCTAACAGGATGGCTCGGCAGGGATAAGCACTTGCCCTGAAACCCGACAACTTCAGTTTGATTCCTGGAACTGAAAAAGTAAGAACTGACCCTCTTTGACCTATGTGTGGTGATTTGAATGAGAAAGGCCCCATAGGCTTATGTGTTTGACAGCTTTGTCCCCAGTCAGTGGAACTGTTTGGGAAGGTTTAGGGGATATATTCTCCTTGGAATGGGGGGTGGCCTTGTTTGATGAGGTGTGTCATTGGAACTGTACTTTTAGGTTCCAAAAGTCCACACCTGGTCCAGTGTCTTTTTCTTTGCCTTCTGTCTGTGGATCAGGATCTAAAGCTCCGAACTACTGCTCCAGCTCCATGCCTGCCTGCTTCCTATCATGATGATAATGGACTAACCCTCTAAAACTGTACTCAAGCCCCCAATTAAATGCTTTCTTTTAAAAGTTGTCTTGGTCATGGTGTCTCTTCACAGCAATGTAACAGTAAATAAGACAACATCCATGGCATGGCATACACACACACACATTAACTAAATAACTGTAAAAACAACAAAGTTGGAGTCAGAGAGATGGTTTAGTGGGTTAGAGCACTTGCAGCCAAGCCTGACAACCTGAATTCTATCCTCAAGACCCACACTGTGGAAGGAAAGAATCAAATTCCAAAAGTTGTCTTCTAACTTCTGCATGCACACCATAGCATGCAGCTTCTGTGCACACACACATACACTTCCCTATACACTAAAAAAATAAATAGCTGTAAGGAAAAATAATGTGGTACACAAAATAGTGTTGTCAAGCTCAATGGCACACGCAGGCAATCTCAGTACTTGGGAGTTGGAAGCAGGAGGAACATTCAAGGACATTCAAGGACATTTGTGACTACCAAGTAAGATTAGTCTGAGCTATGTGAGAGCCTGTCTCAAAAAAGAAAACAGAAAGGAAAAGAAAAGAAAAACTTAATTTTATAAACACAAACAAGGACCAAGATTTACAGTGCAGATCCTTCTGAATCCTAACTTGTTCCTATGATACTATATCATCAGGTCATTTTCCTTCTTTTGAGCCATCTGAGATTTAAACAGTAATAACAGGACATGATTGCCTTATACATTGAAATGTGATCACAAAACTTAAATGTCCCAGCACTCAGGAGGCTGAGGCAAGAGTAGTACTGCAAGTTTGAGGTCAGTGTGGCCTACACAGTGAATTCCAGGACAGCCAACACTACACAGTAAAGACCATATCTGAAAACAAACAAACAAAAAACTTCAAAGAATTAATTCATTTAACCCTCATAATAGTAACCCATAGTAGTTCTAGTTTAGGCATAAGGAAAGAGAGACCCAGAGAATTATATAGCTTTCCCAAGCACACAGAGCTTATATGGGAGCTAATATTTAAAATCAGTTTACTAAATCATCTCCTAACTAAAAACAATAATGGGAAACTTCAAATAAAGACACGAACAGTATTATTTCTAAAGCAAAATGCTAGCAGAGCCTGATTTCACACACCTTTAATCTCAGTACTTGGGAGGCAGAGGCAAGCAGATGTCTGTAAGTTGGAGGCCAGCCTGGTCTACATGGCAAGTTCCAGAACAGCCAAGGCTCAGCCTTGATGGAGAGGGCAAGGGGGAGGGGGCTTGGTCCTGCCTCAACTCAATGTACCAGACCCTGCTGACTCCCCAGGGGAGAACTTACCCTCTCTGAGGAGTGGATGGGGGCGGGGGGCGGGGATGGGGGGGAGGGGGAGGGGGGGAGGGAGGGGGAATTGTGGTTGGTATGTAAAGTGAAAAAAATTTAAAAAGTGCAGAGGGTTTTGCTGCTGCTTTCACATTTAAAAAGATTATACATGAATGTAGGAGAGCAGTATGTTGGAGGGTGTCTGGGAGGAGTGGGAACAAGGAGTTAGGGACTGATGCTAAAGCAGTGAGGGTTGCGTATCAGATATCCAGCATATCAGATATTTACATTATGATTCATAACAGTAGCAAAGTTACAGTTGTGAAGTAGCAAAGAACATAGTTTTATGGTTGGGGGTCACCACAACGTGAGGAACTGAATTAAAGGGTCACAGCATTAGGAAGGGTGAGAACCACTGTGCTTAAGATACATTGCATCCATATAAGAAATTGTCAAATTTATTATTCTTTATTATTCTTTGAGATTAATATAATCACCTTCCCTTTCCTTTCTCCATCCAAACCTTCCACATAAACCTCCTTACTCTCGTTCAAATTCATAGCCTCTTTTTACATTAATTGTTATTACATACATATATGTATGTCTATATACATATATTTCTAAACACATAAATGCAACCTGCTCAGTCTGCATAGTATGACATATATGTTTGACTTCAGGACTGACCATTTGGTGGTGTATAATCAATAGGTGTGCTCTTCCCTGGGGAAGACTATCTCCCACTCTCAGCATTCCTTAGGTATCTGTAATTCTTCGGGTAAGGCTGATGCTAATGTGCTTTCTGCCATCCAAGATATGTTGGTTTGTTTGTTTTTAACAAATATATATATATGTGTGTGTGTATATGTATGTATATATATATATATATATATATATATATATATATATATATATATATATCAAAGCAGGGTTTCACACTGTATCTCAAGACTATCTTGGAACTCACTATGCAGTCACCTTCAAACAGCTGAGTCACCTGATCTCCCTACCTCAGCCTCCCAAGTTGACTGGGATTATAAGCATGAGCCATCACACCAGCAGCTCTTTTACTCAAGTAATTTAGGCCAGGAGGGTATGGTACACATATAATCCCAGCACTTAGGGGACTGAGTCAAGAAGATCATTTTGAATTCAAGGCTATCCTGGACTCCATAGCAAGTTGAGGCCAGTCCAGGCTACCTAGTGAGGTTCTGACTTAAAAAAAAATAGGGCAAATCCCTTTTCTAGCATTCACAAGGTCCTGGCCTCAGTCCCCAGTCACAAGAAATCACATCAAGGTGAGATGTATCTCAGAGGCACAGACAGCACTTGCTTATCATACGGAAGGCCCTTGGTTCAACCCCCAGTACTTGACTGTGTGAGTATCAAATTCAAACCCATAAAAATGTTTGTTTAATTTACTCAAGAAGATAAAAAGAAGAAGAAGAAACTGGGGAAATGTAAGCAAGGAATTCGTTCACAGGAACCAGTCAGAACAGAGCCCTAAAAAGGGCAGGGGTGACTTTACATTTTCAGATTTCTGAGATCAGGATGTGGTGAACAAATCTGCACAAGGGAAAATGTTGCGGTTTGTGTCATGCTGAGCATATGACACTCTTCAAAAAGCACACCTGTTTCTGGAGAAGGTGGGGCAATGGAACAATCGCCACAGACCAGAGCCGCGTTCTTTATCACTTACCACAAGAACGTGATCCTGGCATGGTGATGCACAGCTATAATCTTAGCACCTGGGAGGCTGAGACAGGATTGTGAGTTCAAGGCCAGCCTGGGCAACATAGTGAGATCCTACAAAAAGAATTAGGGGAAAGAAAGACAGGAGAAAGAGAGGCGAGGGGTGGGGAAGAGAGAGTAAGGAAAGAAAGCAGAAAAAAATGATAAAGATTAAAAAAAAAAAAAACCGCTAACATCTCCTGTCTTTCACTGTTCCGAGGAAAGCTCCTCCCTCTGGACCATGCCTGGGGTTGGGAAATAGGAGTTCCTCCTTGCACCCTCCTAGTCTACATCCTACTGTGTACTACGACACTACTTTTCCACCACACTTACGCCTTTTTTCAGTCTCACATTAAAACCCTGCTTGTTCCTTCTTGCCTTGAGAGTGGAAAGTCTGCAAGAAAGGAAGGGGCTTGGGGACCACAAACCCCCTCCCTCAATGGGCAATAGCTCTTACCAGCAAGTAAGCAGGGAAGAAAAAATTCTGTTCTGTTCTGCAGCTAAAGATGCTACGCATTTAGCTTCGGCTTCTCTCTGCCTCTGTCTTTCCCCTTCCATTTGCCCCCTTCCCCCTGAGGTTTCAGTTCTGCTTCTGCCCTCTAAAAGTCTCAGGAATATGAATGAAAAAAGTGAATGATGACTAACCTGTCTTTTCCCTGGGAACCTCTCCTCAGGCCTATCAATTCCTTCACGACCAACCTATCCTTCCAACTCCAAACCCAGTAAGGGCCACTCTCTTTGCAGTCCATTCCACTTCCCTGCTAAGAGTATTTCCCAGTAACTGCCATTACATACATATATGTACACTTATGTGTATATTCACATATGTACATACATGAACACTCCCTGCTCAGCATCTATAATGTTATATGTACATATGTGAATGAAAATGAGGACATGACCACTCCTAGGTATGGTTGAAGAGAAGGGTTTTATTGGAGATATTGGAGAGCACATCCAGAAGCATTTGGAAGAGGCTAGACCAAACATGGCTGGCAAACTGAGCAGGGCTATGAGAGGGGAGGAGGGGGCAAGGGAGAAAGAGGAGAGAGAAGAGAGGGTAAGAAGGCCAAGAGTGAGCCAGCCAGGAGCCAAGAGGCCAAGAGTCAGGAGACCTAGAGAGTGTGTAGCCCAAATGGCTGGTTGTATAGGAATCAGAAGCTAGGGGAAAAGAAGCAAAGCCCAGCCTCTGGGTGGAAGAGGTTTAGGGTAGGGGACCTGGTAAGAAGTGCTGGAAGGAGCCACAGGTACTTAGTGAGACTTGTTCCAGGGTTCTTTGTTTGTTTGTTTTGTTTTTGAGACCTAACAGTATGTTTTCACAACTATTTAGTATTGAACAACCAATGAAAGAGAGCAAGGTGGGGTATGTAGAAGGGCTTGGAGGGCAGAAAGAGAAGGGGAAGATGATACAATTGTATTATAATCACAAAATAAAAAAGAATTTAAAGTAAAAACGTTGCCTTTCTTGACATTCAAAATCAAAACAGTACTTCTTTATAGTAAATGGAATGTGTTCATCAAACCCCTCACCTCAAGTTCAGGGATCTATGTAGAAGAGGAACCAGAGAGATTGTAAGAGCCAGAGGTGGTAGGTGACTCCAAGCAGTGTCCTCTAGACACAACGGAGCTGATGCATATATGAATTCACAGACTGTGGCAGCGCACACAAGCCCTGCACAGGTTCAATCCAGACAGAGTTTCCAGTACTGAGAGAGGAAAATAGGTGCAAAGTCCCACCTCCAACCAAGAAACTCTTTTCACTTGATACCTGCTGGGGAAGGGGAAATCATTTTTCTCCAATGCGTTCTCACTGGGTTTATCAGCCACACTCCAGGATAGGTCCCATCCCCAGGAGTAGCTGACCAACATAAAACATGAACTCCATGGGTTTTCTTTTTTGGAGGGGGGTTGTTGGTTTTGTTTAGTGGGCTTTCTGTTTTGGCATTTTTTTTTGTCTTACTGATATTTTTTGTTTTGATTTTTGTTTGGGGGAATTTTTTTGTTTTCACTTTTGCTTTTGAGATAAAAAAAGGAAGTGGAACATAGAGTTGGGTGTACAGGGAGGTGGGAAGTATCTGGGAGGCATTGGGGGAGGGGAAACATGATCAAAATATATTATATGGGGAAAATTAAAACAAGGAGTATTTCCTAGCGGTAGAAATCCAATCATTGCCCAGATAAATTCTACTGTGAGCTTAGAAATAGAAGGATTTATTCTCCCAGTCAAACCCACCTCAAGGGGACAGACCCCTAGAAGACATTTCAGCTACAATTATCACTAGACTTAGTGGTTGTCATCTGAAATTTTGGCATAGCCTTTTCCTCCATTTTGCTTATGGTAGTTTTTCTGCTCTATTTTGAGACTCTAATTAAAAATCTATTCAGTCGTTTAACTGAGTATTTTTGAAGAAAGATAGTGTCCTAAGAATTGATTTAATTACCGAAACCAATATAAAGTACATGCCTATAAATTCCTGCTAATCCAGCACTTGGAATTTGAGGAGTAGAGGAAAGATTATGAGTTAGTAACAGAAAGGGCAGTGAGATGGCTCAGTGGGGTAAAGGCACTTGCCCCCAAGCCTGACAACCTAAATTTGATCTCCAGAATTCACATGGGATGGATGGAGAAAACCAAGCTGTCCTCTGACTTTCATTCACACTTGCACTATGGTTCTCTCTCTTCTCTCTCTCTCTCTCTCTCTCTCTCTCTCTCTCTCTCTCTGTCCTCTCTCTCTGCTCTCTGTCTCTGTCTCTGTGTATGTGTCTGTCTGTCTCTCTGTCTCTCTCTGTCTTTGTCTTTCTCTCTCTGTCTCTGTCTCTGTCTCTCTCTGTCTCTCTCTGTCTCTCTCTCTGTCTCTCTCTCTCTCTCTCACACACACACACACAATAAATGAATAAATGTTGGAACAAAGAAAAATAAAGAGGAACTCTTCAAGTTGAATTTCATGAGAGAGGATTCTAGGAAAAGAGACTAGCATGGATAAAATCCAGAAAATATGAATGCAGATGCATATTGAGGGACTAGCCAATGAGTCACTATAGTTAGCACATATGGTGGATAAGGTCAAGGTAATAAAATAATACTGAGGAGGGACCCATACTGAAAAGGACCTATTATGACTTGTACACCTGTGACCCCAGCCTTCATTTGAACTGGGATTCAGGCTACTCTTATTGATGAGTAAAATCAGGTAAGTAAGATCCTAATGAGTAATTCCAGGAAGAATCAATCTGCATGAGAATAATTTCCAGTAATGAAGAGGGCAGCCTGACCTCTGACCAAGATATAGATTCCCTGTATCTGGACATGCCATTGGAGTTCAATGACAGCTTTCATAATAGAGTTCATGGCCATCTTAGACTGTGAGACCCTGCCCCAACTCCTTCTCCCCCGAAACAAAAGAATCTAAAGTGAAAGCACACTTGCTAAAAACAGAGCTATTCTCATTGGGTGAGAGCATCACCAGCTGTGCTATGATGTAGGTGCCAAACTGAAATGGCTTTGTGGAAAACAAATATCCATGAGGCTCCTGAAGAGAAAACCTCTGGGTGACAGTCAGTGATGTCTGGAGATCCTGAACTGAGTTTCAAAAACTGAATAATCTGACATGCATTTTGGAGTGCAAAGGAATGTCACAGACTTTTACTATGCAAACGAATACAAGGCCAGTACATTTTCAGAAAAGGATGCAGAGTAGAACAGAAACAAGCTATCCTGTTTAGGCACACTGAGACCTATGACCTGTACATTATCAGTAAGTGAAAATATCATGGACCACTCAGTCTCCAGCAGAGCCTGATCAGAAATTGTCCACTAGAATACAGAATCATGACAAATATTAATAATGTTCCTTGTTTTAAACCACTAGATGCAAAAATGGTTTGTTATACAATGAATCTAATTAATAAAGCCCCTAACAAGAATTGATGGGGGAAAGTTACTGAAGTATGGATGACATCTTTATCAAGGTTTGTGAAGTACCCAACTAAGAGAAACAAACCTCAATGAGCAAGGCTACTTATAGAGGATATGATGGATTTGTATCATGTCAACTTAGGTACTTTGAAACTACATTTCTCAGATCACCATCCTCTGCATAGTTCCTGGTTTGCTGTATTCAGGAGACAGTCTGCATCTTGGTTCAGGGGACAGAAGTATAACAGTTCAGATGGCTGGAGTGGACCATAAGGTATTGTTTGATGACCCACGTGGTTTGTAAGTGGCATGAACAGGGATGGCAGTTCTTCCATATACTGACAGATATTATATCATATGGTGACATAGAAGTATATATCGGGTATTTAATCAGGCACACTGTACAATTCAATGAACAATGTTCATACAACATTCTAAGTCATGAACATTCTGGATTCCTCATGTGCTCAATGTAGGATAAACACAAACATGCTTCATAGATGTGTAAGTGAACTTCACAACACAAAAGCACTATTACTATCATAGTGTATCATTATAGAATCTTTGGGACCCCACATCTGCTCATGAGGAAGTAAGAGACAACTTCACCAAAACCAATTTCACTTTAGTGGAGATACACACTTTTAATCCTAGCACTTGGGAGGTGGAGATTGGAAGATCTGGAATTTAAGGTCATCCTCTGCTACATCTGGAGTTGGAGAACAGCCTGGGCAACATGAGACCTTTTCTCAAATAAAAAAATAGGACTGGTAAGATGGCCCTGTGGGTAAGGTCACTTGCTGCCAAATCTAACTACCTAAATTCAGTTCCTAGGGCCTACATGGTAGAAAGAGAACCAACTCCCTCAACTTGTCTCCTGACCTCCATACATGGGCCACATCATGTATACCCTTCCACACGGGATAAGTAATAAGTAAATGTAAAAAAATAAGATAAAACAAAATGGAAACATTTTAAAAGTCAATTTCTATAACATATTGAATACAGTCGTATGCATTTCAGGACATTAAATGTGCCCTTAAGCTATATGATGGTTCTTTCTGGAATAGTCTACTGCTTAATGTGATATAAACAATGTTCATGTCAAAGCAGATTTATTGTATGAATAATTGTTTGCATTAGCCATTGAAGATGTACTATTCACAATCACAGCTACTTGGGAAGACTGAAAGTTCAAGGCCCATCTGGACTACTGGGTGAGTTCAAGGCCAGCCTGTGCAACTTAATGAGACCCCCATCTCAAAAAGAAAAAGTAAAAATAAAGAAGTCCAAGGCTAGGTGTGGTGGTTTATGCCTTTAATCTCAGAACATGAGAGGCGGAGCCAAGTCTATCTCTGAGTTCAAGGGCAGCCTGTTTTACATAGTGAGTTCTAGGACAGCCTGGGTTACATAATACAGAGACAATGTCTCAAAATGGGTGGGGGGGCATTAGGGACATAGTTCTGATAGAGTACTTGCTTAACATGTGGGAGTCTCTGGGTTCAGTCCCAATCACATAAAAACAAAAATCAAAGATGTGCCATTCACATCAACCTCTGCAATAGATCATTATTGACTCATCATATGTTTTTGGAATTTTTTTTCTTCAAGGACACAATTGAGACAGAGTCTCACTATGTAGTCTAGGCTGGCCCCAAACTCTAAATCCTCTCCAATAAACTACACAGGACTGCATGTGTGGAACCACACCTGACCTCATGGGAAAGTTTTGCACAAGGTGTAACGTAGCACAAGCTGGCATCAAACTCACTGTGTAGCTGATCCTCCTGCCTCTACCTCCAGGATTCTGGGATTATAAGTGTTCCCCCACCACACTTGACTTGCTTTGTTTGTTTATTGACTTGTTTATTTGTTTTGAGACATAGTCGATCTCTGTATCTCAGCCTGGTCTGGAAGTCACTAGTAGCTTTGAGAAGCCTTGAAACATTGAACTTGTGTTGATCTCTCTGCCTTTGCCTCCTTAGTGCCAGGATTTACAGGCAAGTGCCATCATGCCATGTAGGCATTTCATTTATTTGTTTATTTTTGAGACAAGATTTTAATATGTAGCTCTAGTTAGCCTGGAACTTGCTATGTAGATCATGCTGTCCTAGTATTCACAGACATCCACCTGTCTCTGCCACCCTTGTTCTGGGATTAAATGCATGCATCATCACACCCTGCCCTCCATGTACTTTTTGGTCCCATTATGTCTGGTTTATGTGGTGCTAAAGATCAAACCCCAGTACATGCTAAGCGAGTACTCTGCCAACTGAGTAACATCTCCAGCCTGTGGCTCCATTTCTTTTGAATTCTCTTCATAATCTACTGGATGTCATTTACCATTGTCTACACCATAGATTTTTATGACATTCTCATATGTACAATATAGAAGCATGCGTTCTCTATATGAAAGCATATTTCAAACATAGGTTTCACTGGATAGCACATTAAAGTATTACCTTTCATATCTATATCTCATATATGTCTGATAGCTACATTAAAATAGATTTATGGGTCAGTGAGATGAGTCAGCTGGTAAAGACAAGCCTGATGACCTGAGTTCAATTCCCAGGAAACACACAGAAAGAGATAATCTGCTCTCATAAGTTATCATCTTGAATCTACATATGCATGTACATACATATCATGTACACATATAAATAAATAAATAATTAATTTAAAAATAGAAGTAGACAATCATAGTGGCACACGCTTTTAATCCCAGCACTCATCAGGCAGAGGTAGGTCGACCTCTGTGAGTTCAAGGCTAGTTTGGTCTACATAGTGAGTTCCAAGCTAGTCAGGGATATATAGTGAGACCCTGTCTCTAAAAATAAACATATAAAAATGAAATAGATTTATAACATGTATAACTGAATGGCTTATCTCAGTAATGAAAAGAGAAAAACATATCCTAGTTAATGCCATGGCTCATTCTATAATTATATGTTCATTTTGAAAGTAAGTCATTTTTATATAAAAGTAGGACTTTTTCTGTGCATGTTGACACACACTTGTAATCCCAATACCTAAAAGGTGGAGTCAAGAATATCAGGAGTTGGAGGTTATTCTCAATTACATAGCAAGTTGATTTAATCCCCTTTCTCTCCCTTTCACCAGTACTGGTATCCTTCCGTTAAAGATTCACTTACCTTGTATTTTATGTGTATCTGTGTTTTTTATGCATGTATGAATAGGAACAGCATTCAAGCTTGGTGTCTGTAGAGGTCAGAAGAGGGCCATGGCTAGCTGCTACTGCCCAGCATGGCCAAAGAGGATAGGACTCCCCATCACTAGCCCAGCAAAAGATTACACAGTGAGTGCCAGACTAGTCAGAAATACATAGAAAGATGCTGTTTCAAACACAATAAGATCCAGGATGGATGAAGGAGTGGTACATGGGCCCCTATCCCCAGCTGGAGAGTTACTAAGAGTTAATGGCTACAAGTGGAGTGAGGTCAGTTTTCTTTAGAGGTGAAATACCCAATGAATTGACTATGTTCCAGTGTAGGGCCCCGTACCCATGTGTATGAGGACAGTACTAACTGGGTTCAGTGAGTTATTTTTAAAAACGGACATATTGGGAGAGGGATATGGGATGAAGATCCATGAAGAGTTGGAGACGGGGGTTGAGGGTGTGAATATAATCTAAATACATTGTAAGCATGTGTAAAGTTTCCAAAGAATAAATAAACTGTATTAATCTGAAAACAACATTTACTATGTGTTGATCTTACCGCCGGCACTATTGGTGTTCTGTTCAGAAAGTTGTCTCCTGTGTCGCTGCATTCAAGGGTGTTCCCCACTTTCTCTTCTATCAGGTCAGTGTGTCTGGTTTTATGTTGAGGTCTTTGATCCGCTTGAATCAAAACAACAACAAAAACAATAAAAGAGGCTAGAGAGATTACTGATTAGCTAAGAGCATTGGCCGCTTTTCCAGAGGACCTGAGTACAGTTCCCAGCACCCAGGTCAGGAGGCTCACAACCACTTCTAATTCTGGCTCTAGGGGATCTGATCACTCTTCTGGCCTCTGTGGGCACCTGTACAGACATGACATTCACTCACAAAAACACATATCCATACACATAAATAGAAATATATCTTTTCAAAAACATTTTAAAATGGTACATGTTTAAGGTGATTGGATACACTGATTTTTTTGTTTTACTTTTGATTGATTATTATTTTATTTTGTGTGTGTGTGTGTGTGTGTGTGTGTGTGTGTGTGTGTGTGTATCTGTGTATCTTGTGTGTGCTTGGTGCCTGAAGATGCCACAAGAGGGAACGGAATCACCTGGAACTAGAGTTACTACCATGCTGGTGCTGGGAATTGAAACTGGGTCATGTGGAAGAGCAGCCAGTGCTCTTAATCACCAAGATACCTCTCTAGGCCCTACTTCTTTGTTTCTGAGGCAGATCTTACACTGGAGCCCAAGCTGGCCTCGAGCTCCCTATGTAGCCTAAATTAATTTCAGACTTCCTTTTGCTGCAGTCCTCCTGCCTCAGCCTCCTGAGGATGGGGTTATAGGAGCCAGCACAACTTTCTCCTTTCAGTCTTCCCTCCTCAATCTCTCCCTCTTTCCCTGCCCCCTTTCTTTCTTCTGTGGGCATCAGTTCGGTGAGCATGGCAGGTATGACACAGCTCAAGTATGGAGCTTTGAGGACAGCTTGCCAGAATCAGTTCTCTCCCTCCACCATGAGGGTACTGTCAGGTCCAAAGGAAACTCAGGACAAATGACTAACTGTGGTGCCTAGCACATACCAAAGTACAGGCTGCCCTCCAGGCTATCTCAGCATCACAAATACCTGTTACAGAGTCCATGCTGCCATCCTGGCTCCTCCTAGCTCTTCTCACCCTCCCTCCCCTAAATTTATCCAACTCATGGGCTTCCCTTTGCCTAGCTTCTCATTCCTTTATAACCCTATTGTTTCAGCCATGCACCCTCTTTGCTATCTTGGCTCTCTTGGTCTCTCTCGGCCCACTCCCCCCCCCTCCCTGCTCTCCTCCCATGGCCTGGTTCAGTCATGTCTAGTCTACTACTTTCTTTCCCTGCTCTGGACTCTCCCAGATGCCTCTAAATCCTTCCCCTCAACCATACCTTGGAGAGAGCATGTCTTCATTTTATACATTTGGTGCCCAAACCCCCAATTTATACAGGTACCAGGGACTGAACTTTGATCATCAGGACTGGAAACAGATGACTTTCTTCACTGACGCATCTCTTTAACTCAGTTTTTGTATAACTATCCTGATAGGAGAAGCCTTCATTGTATAGAATTAGAATCTCCCACTTGGGAGTGCACATCTGGCATTTCATCCACTAGCCATTGGGTAAAGATATAAGCCAGTAGCAGACTCTCAGCAAATATTGACTTCCTGTTTGACACATTTCTTCTTCGTGTATTATATTTTTTCACCATGTTTAAAGCTGAACTACAACAGAAACTGGAAGACAATGTCCAAGATGTTAGGTTCTCAAGGAAATGGATCACGACAGTATGAATATGGTATGAGGAAAAGCCCCAGTTGGATAAGAAGGGGAAATCATGTGTGGCTTTGGGCATGTAAATACAAGGAAAGAAAGCTGAGAAACACATCACTGTTGTGTCATTTTCAAGGCAATATAAAGAGCCTCTTTCATGTGCTAGGAGCTCCTTATGTAATGTGGGTGTGGATGTTAGGTTCAGAGGACAATGAAACGAATGGGGAGCTCTTCATGACTTTCTTCTAGCAGACTGGTAAGACTTTTTGTCATCCTTGCCTTCTCTTCCCATTCTACACACCAACAGGAAAAACAGGGAGTAATGCGGTGTACTTGAAACTACACTAAATAAAGGCCCAGTACCCATGTGTGCTTTTCATATTATTCAAATGCTACTGCTGCTGATGACATACCCTTGGAAGGTTATGTAATCTGGTTGTGAAATGCACAACAAAGAGTGGTAGTATCTTTACTGGCAATTGTTTTAAGATAAATACCAACCCCTTTGTCTTTGCCCAAAGTTGAATATCAACTTGCCCATTAACTTTGGAATTCAAATAAAAAGGAATATTAACAGAAAGACAAATGCTTTATTCTAATAAAATCCAAAATACAACACCCTGAGTCCAACCTGAGCGAAGCTGTAGTTCCTGAGTTAACTGATAGACATCTTTAGTATTAAAATTTGAATAGTGTCACGCTTTCTCCCTCTTTTATTTATTTCATAGTTTGTTTTTCCTGTCTGTGTGTCCTTACTATTGGCAAAACTAAGTCTGTTCTATGTTTTTCCTGACTACTGATCAAAGCTAGTTAAAGGTGCTTCAGCATGGAAGAACATATTGAGAAATCATGAATCATTGCTCTGTTTATATTTCTATCATAAGTGTTAAATATTTGTGTTAAGAAAAGGTAGTTACTTGCGGTCACCATTTCATGAAGGTCATTCAGTGAATCTACTACAAATTTATAAGTACATAAACCTCATTTTGCTTTTTGTAGCAGGAATCAAAGTTCAGACAGGGCTCTGACTGGCACAGACAGTTAAGTTAATGAAGGACTAGGAACAGGGATGTTCTTTAACAGTTTTTTATTTTATTTGTTATTTTGTCCTTCTTGGCCAATGTTTTACAGATTTGTTTGCTGTTCTTTGGAAACTAGGAGATCGTTATGGAAGACCAGGTAAGGGGTGAGGCAAACAATTACTCGGGTTGAGGAAATGCAGTAGCTTAGTTCTGTTTCTGAAAGTGAAGTTCTGTACTGCTCACCGCTCGAATGAAAATCTGGAAGATGGAAATCAGTTAAAAGAAATAGTTTTATTCAAAGCTAATTCAGGACAAAGGAGACTTTTCTGTCTCAAAGCTCCATCTTGGTAGCTGGGAATGAGCTGAGAATGTAACTCAATAGTAGAGCACTTGCCCAATAGGTTCACAACCCTGGCTCTGTCCCCGACACTGCCAAACAAAGAAAGTCTCCACGTGGCACAGGAGCGGGAATATTTTTTCCTTAATGGGCATTGACGTTTTGCCATGGGTGTCGGGTCCCCTGGAACTGGAGTTATAGACAGTTGTGAGCTGCCTCGTGGGTGCTGGGAATTGAATGCAGGTCCTCTGGAATAGCTGTCAGTGCTCTTAACTGCTAAGCCATCTCTCCAGCCTTGTGGGAATAATTTTTTTTGTGAGACACAAAATGGTTCTAAGGAGACAGTGAGTAGAACCATCCCTGATCTGGGCTGGCTCTTTCTCTCCAGAGCATTGACTCCTTCGGCTCTTTTTCTGTCTAATCCAAAGACAGGGTTGTGGCGCTGGGCTATACCAGCACAAGGAAGATCATCATTTCAAGGCCAGCATGGGTCAAACAGTGAGATCCTGTGTCACAGAGTAATGTTGTCCTTTTAAAAAGGGAGCGCTAGAGGCTCAGTTGTTAAGAACACTGTCTGCAGTCTTTGCCCTGGAGGAGATGGGAATGGGGGGGTGGGCTGGGGGGAGGGGGGAGGGGGGAGAACAAGGGAATCCGTGGCTGATATATAAAATTAAATTAAATTATAAAATTAAAAAAAAGAACACTGTCTGCTCTTCCAGAGGGCCTGGGTACAATTCCAGCGATCACATGGCAAGACATAACTGTCTATGGTTCCAGTCCCAGGAGATCCAATGCCCTTTTCTGGCTTCTGTGGTCATTAGACATGTACATGGTACAAAGACATATATGCAAGGAAAACATTTATACACATAAACAAGATTAAATTAAAATAGAAAAAAAAGATCTGATTGTGACCCAGGCCCTGGACTTCCTATGGCCATCATCTGCTTTTTCACTCCAAATACATTACTTTAAAGGAAGTTAGTTCATATAAGCTGAGGCGAGGAAGACATGTTACTAAGGTCTCTCGTAAAGAGTTTAGAATGGCAGCTAGATATGGTAGTTCCAATCAGTAATCAGAGTACTCAGGAGGCTAGAGCAGGAGGATTATTGTGAGCTTCAGGCCAGCCTGGGTTACAAAGCAAGACCCTGTCTCTGTTGCCCCAAAGCAAAACACCAAGATGCATCCTAAATGTGGATGGTACCATCCCATGGGCTGACATCATAGACCAACTGAAAGGGAGAAAGCAAGTCTAGTGTGAGCACTCATCTCTGCTTCTGGTCTGTGGATACTATGTGACTAGCTCTTTCAAATTCCTGTTGCCATGCCTTCCCCACCATGTCATACTGGATCCTCAAACTGTGAGACCAAATAAACCCCCCTCCCTTAAAAGGGGAGCATTTATTTTAATTGATTAATTAATTAGTTTTTTGAGACACAGTCTCACTTTGTAGCCCAGGTTGGCCTAGTAACCACTATTCTTTTTTATTATTTTTTTATTTATTTTGCAGACCAACCACAGTTTCCCCTCCCTCCTCTCTTCCCATTCTCCACCCCCCTACCTCCTTTCTATTCTGCCTCCCCATCCTCTCCTCAGAAAGGGTAAGGCCTCCCATGGGAGTCAACAAAGCATGGCATATCAAGTTGAGGCAGGACCAAGCTCCTCCCCACTGCATCAAGGCTGAGCGAGACATCCCACCATAGGGAATAGGTTCCAAAAAACCAGTTCATGTGCCAGGGACAGATCCTGGTCCCACTGCTAGGGCCCCACAAACAGACCAAGCTACATAACTGTCACTCACATGCAGAGGGCCTAGGTCAGTCCCATGCAGGCTCCCTAGCTGTCAGTCTAGAGTTCCTGAGCTCCCACGAGCTTGGGTCAGCTGTCTCTGTGGGTTTCCCCATCATGATCTTGACCCCCTTGCTTATATAATCCCTCTTCCCTCTCTTCAACTGAACTCCCGGAGATCAGCCCAGTGCTTGGCTGTGGATCTCTGCATCTGCTTTCATCAGTTACTGGATGAAGATTTTATGATGACAATTAATAGATCCATATCTATTGCCATGCACAAAACTCAAGTCCAAGTGGATCAAAGACCTTGGCATAAATCCAGTAACACTGAACCTGACAGAAGAGAAAGTGGGGAGTAGCCTTGAAAGCGTTGGTACGGGAGACTACTTCTTAAATATAACACCAGTAGCACAGACACTGAGATTGACAATTAATAAATGGGACCTTCTGGAACTGAAAAGCTTCTGTAAGACAAAGAACATGATCAATAAGACAAAAACGACAGCCTACAGAGTGGGAAATGATCTTTACCAACCCCACATCTGACAGACGGTTGATCTCCAAAAGATATGAAGAACTCAGGAAACTAGACATCAAAATACCAAATAATCCAATTAAAAAATGGGCTACAGATCTAAACAGAGAATTCTCAACAGAAGAATCTCAAATGGCCAAGAGACATTTGAGGAATTACTCAACTTCCTTAGTGATCAGGGAAATGCAAATCAAAAATGACTCTGAGATATCATCTTACACCTGTCAGAATGGCTAAGATCAAAAACACTGAAGACAGCTTATGTTGGAGAGGATGTGGAGTAAGGAGAACACTCCTCCATTGCTGGTGGGAGTGCAAACTTGTATAGCCACTCTGGAAATCAGTATGGAGGTTTCTCAGAAAATTTCAAATCAATCTAGTAATCACACTATTCAACCCCCACTGCAACAATCCACACTGCAATAATAGACATTGCAGAAATCCTCTGTCTCAGCTTTCTAAGTCCAGGGGTTGTAGATATAAGCCACCAAAACAGTCAAAGAATATTTGTCAATAGAATAAATAGCTTTTACATTATCCTTTTTTTCTTGGTTCCCCATTGGAGATGGGTAAGCTGTGGAGATGAACATAGTGTTATGCTGTTTAAGCCAACTTCTGCAGGTGAATATCCCTTGACCACTGCCAGCACATCTTAAGAACAGAGCCAAGGCTGGTTGAGGACTCTGGGGGATGTGGAACAGTTTTATACTGCCTGAAACAGTATAATTAATAAAAAGGGGGATGCACACAGGACTGAGAGTGAATATAAATTTTTTCTTATCTGCAGAAAACTAGTAACTGGTTCTTCCAGATAGAGGAAACCTACCATTTAGGTACTGTGTATACATGGAACCTTACTTGTGGCAGGTGTCTTATGTGAACATTTCCTAAGACTTTGGAAAGATGTTCTCCCTAGATATCATCTTGCTCAATACCTTCCCTTGCCTTTCTTTCATACTTCCTGTGTCACTCATTGATTCATTGGCTCTTGGATCCATAGTCATTTTTTTCAGCTATGGGGAAATGTCTCTGTCTTAAATGTCTTAAAGTTGCGATAACCTATCCCAAGAGCCCCGGGTAAGTGATAAGATAACATATATGAGCCACCACATGTGGCTATGGGCTTCTTTTGTCACCTTACCAGGGTAAGCTCTGTCACTAGAATGTGCTAGAAAGGCATTGCAGGATGAAAGCAGCCAGCAAGGGTTTCTAGGGGATTTTTGATTTTATAAGTAATTTTCTTTCTCCGGGAAATTAAAGAAAGTTGTTTTCCAAAGAGCATAATTTTGGGCTGGAGATGTAACTAAGTGGTAGATTGCTTTCCTAGCATGGGCTCAAGATCCAACATTGAAGCAAACAACAAAAACAAACTGAGGTTCAATCTTCCTCTCCCCCTCACACACGTTCTGTTTCTCTCTCTCTTTATTGCACTGGGGATTGAGACTGGGGACTTGAAGGATGACCTTCAACTCCTGAACCTCCTGCCACTGCCTGCTGAGCGTTAGAATTACAAGTATGTGCTACCACACACATGGTCTGCGCAGTGCTGAGGACTGACCTCAGGGTTTCATGAATGCTAGACAAACACCACCAACTGAGCTAGAACCCAACCTCCTGTTTTTGAAATATGAAGTATGACTAAATATGAAATCATCCTCGTCATCTAGAACTACTTTGGTGCCTCAATATCCTGAGAGAAAAACTTGGTCTCCAACTTTCACAGAAACTGTTTGAATATCCCCATGCTGTTTTTTAGCTCTTGATCTGTTGCTTGCAGTATCTTGCCATGAGTTTTTTTTTTTCTGGAGGCAATAATGCCTCGTTTGTTTTCAATTTCAGCTGTATTCCTTCAACCAACACTCTGTCAAAGAGAAGAAGACAGTTTTGACGGCTTATGTTGCCATGACTCTTGTCTCTGCAGCTCAGAGTCCTCCCCCACACTGTCGCTGCAAGATCAGACCTGCCATAGTGATAGAGTTGTCCAAGACCAGAGCCTTGAACACATGAAAAAAAATCCTCATTTTTTGTTGTTGTTGTAACTTCTCATTATGGAGTCCTCACTGTGTAGACCAAGTTGGCCTTGAACTTTTGATATACCTCTTGTCAGCTTCCCAATTAGGTGGCATTAAAGGCCTGCATCACTAGAAATGGCAACTACTAATGTTTTTTATTTATACATTGCAATTGTAGATATTTATGGAGTCTAATATGATATTTTGATACATATGCGCGTTACAGAATGATCAAATAGCACATCCAACTGGGTATCGAAGCTCATGCCTGTCACTCTAAGCATTCATGAGGCTAAGACAGAAGGATTGTTGTGAGTTCTAGGCCAGTCTGGGCTATACAATGAAACTCTGTCTCTAAAACCCAAAGGAGTAGATGAGTTTGCTCAGTGGTAAATATGCAGGTCAGCAAGCCTGATGAACTGTGTTTCATCTCTGAGTTCAACATGGTGGGGAGAACTGACTACTACTGTATTGACCTCTGATTTTCACAAGCACACCACACTGGTGCACACACACACACACACCCACACACACACACAACACACACACACACACACCTAAACACAAATTCAAAATAAAAATAAATCAAAAGGGAAAAAGATAAAGCAATTAAATCCTATTGCTTCCTGGGCTCAACTTAAGTACAAAATGAATATATCAGGTTTCCCTCCAGACTATACTAGATACAAGTCCTGTCAGGATGAGACTGTGACATCACATTTGACCTCTCCAGATGAATCACTAGCATTCCACACTCTCAGGTTTGCAGTGGAGGCTTCCTTAGTCACGGCAGCAGCTATTATCCTTAGGTTCCTTGGTAGGCAGAGTAACAGTCTTCCAAATATGTCCATATTCGTATCCCCAGAAACCATGAATACATTTCCTTACATGGCAACAGAAAATGAAGGTTTCAAATTTCACAAAGACTAACAATAATCTGATCCGATGACCTACAATGGGGAAATTATCCTAGCTTATCTGCCAGGCAGAACACAATTACGAGTGTCCCGAAAAGCAGACAAGGGTGTCAGGATAACAAGAGATGAGAAAGACCAGACTGGCTGGTGCTGACTCGAGGAATGCAGACAACCACTGCAGCTGTGAAAGGCAAGAAAACAGCTCTCCCCAAAAGAATGCAATCTTGCTACCACCTTGGTTTTAGCCCAGTGAGAGTCATTTTGAACTGCTAACCATAGACTCGTAAGATTATGAATGTGTGTTTTTAAACTTTGTATTAAACAAAAAGTTTATGTTGTTGTTGTTCACAGGAGCCACAGGAAACTAAATAACTCCTATATGACCAACTGGTGATATTTATATTTTTACCTCACTGAATTTTTATGAATTGATTATTTTATAATAAATACAAGAAAAAGGTTTTCTGTTCTTCCTTACCCATTATATTTGCTGAGGTAATGATTATATTAGTCATACTTCCCCTGGCCTTTATAGTGAAAAATTCCAATTTGCAACCCATTTTTCACTTGAGAGTTCATGGACATCTTTTCAGGTTAATTCGAATGAATATAACTCATATGAAAGTTGAAATATAAGACTGTCAACATCCAGGAGACTGATGCAAAACGATTGTCACATCTTTGAGGCCTGTTCAGACCACATAGTAAGTCTGAGGTCAGAGTCAGAGACACATAGGAAGACATTGTTCAGAAAACCAGAAGAAGAAGAAGAAGAAGAAGAAGAAGAAGAAGAAGAAGAAGAAGAAGAAGAAGAAGAAGAAGAAGAAGAAGAAGAAGAAGAAAAAAAAGACGACAACTATGTTGGCATTTGCCTATAACCCCAGTGCTTGGAAGCCAGGAGTGTCAAGGGTTCAAGGCTAGTCTAAGCAACACAATGAATTGGAGGACAGTTTAGAGTGCATAAGACCCTCCCTCCAAACAAGGAAGGCACATGTGGTAGTGCACATTTATAATCCCGGCACTTGAGAGGCTAAGGCAGTAAGATCATTGTTAAGTTGAAGGGCAGCCTGGGTTACATAGTATGTTTTAGACCAGACTCAACTGCATACATGTGAGAAAATGAAAAAAAAACAAGAGTGGGGGAGGAAAGGAGAGACGGAGGGAAGTAAGGAGGGAGGGAGGGAGAGAGGGAGAGAGAAAGAGAGAGAGAGAGAACAGCTGAGTTGGTAGAGAGTGCTTACCTAGAATGCATAAAGTCCAAAGATCCTCCCCATATCAGATAAAGCAGGAGTGGTGCTGGGCATCTGTAATCCCAGCAACAACTTGGGTGCACACCTATAATCCCATCACAAGAAAAATGTATAACATTTTTGGGGAAACAATATGATAAAGAGATATTACACAAGTAAATGTATATATTCAAAATGTCTTCACTGAAATTATTATATTTTATCTCTTAAATACCAGCCCTGGGGATACTGAAATTATCAATACTGACCTTAATAGATCTTGAGTGTCTATAGTAAGCATCTTGTGACAAAACCATTTTACAAAGCTATGTTTTTAGGAAAGTTCCAGCCTCAGCTTGGTGATTAACACATGTAAACCCACAATCCACATGTGGAGGATAAAGCCACAAAATTGACTTCTAGGCCATTCTGGGCTACTTAGTGAGAACCTGACTTGAAAGAAAGAAAGAAAGAAAGAAAGAAAGAAAGAAAGAAAGA
>CABHPH010151010.1:0-20415 GCA_902168325.1 Peromyscus nudipes | reverse complement strand
AAAGGAAAGGAAAGGAAAGGAAAGGAAAGGAAAGGAAAGGAAAGGAAAGGAAAGGAAAGGAAAGGAAAAAAGAAAGGAGAAAAACAAGCTGACGTGGTGGCACATACATATGATGCTCAAACTTGAGAAGTGGAGGCAGGAGGATCAGAAGTCAAGGTTGTTTTTGCTACATAATGAGTTCAAGGCCAGAGACCAAGTCTAAAAAGTATTTTTAAAATAAACTACTAATCACTTCTCTGCCTTGTGCTTAAGATAAAGTATATAATATATGTTCTTTTAAGTTTAATATCTTATATGTCCTCTGTCTAAGGACAATAAATTAAATGGATTTTTGGAGTTTGAAGATGGTATAAGCCTTGCTTCAACCACTTTATACAGTGATCTGACATTTCAGTATCTCTAGGACTTGTACCTACTCTGGTTCAGGGCTAGGGGGTTAGGTGGTAAAATATAAGGATGATATATTTTTTAATTGTCTTTTGTTTTACATTTATTTATTGTTGTGTGTCTGTGTTTGTGCCACAGTGCGTGTGTAGAAGTCAGAACAACTTGAAAGAGTTGATCACCTTCTCCTATGTGGATTCTGGGGTTCAATCTTAGGTCTTCAGGCTTTGCATTAAGCACCTTTACCTGCTGAGGCATCTCATTGGCCTCTCTTTGTAATTCGTTGTTACTGAAAAACCATTTGATTTAGGGACATGGGCTTTTTAGTCTGGAGATGTATTCTTTTCAGCACATAAACAATGCTTAGACATTAGACAAACTGCTGGTCCAGTGAGATGGTTCAGCAAGTCAAGATGCTTGTTGTGTAAACCTGATAACCTGAGTTCAATACCCGGAATACACAGAAAGGTGGAAGGAGAGGACTGACTCTTCTGACCTCCACATATGTACCATGGCAACATGCCCACACATGTCAAACACAGAAATACATTCATAATAAATAAAATAAGGGGTGAAGAGCTGGATGGTAGGTGGAGAGCACTTATTGCTCTGGTCAAGGCCCATATGGTACGTCACAGACTGCTGTGACACCAATTCCACATGACCTGACACTTCCAATTCTTTGGCGCTGCCTATGCACATGGTACACATACATCCATGCAGGAAAGATGTAGAGAATAGAAATAAAGCCTTACTTTTATTCCTTTATTTTTCTGAGACAGGGCTTTCTGAGACACTATGTAGATGACCATCTGCTTCTGCCTCCTGAGTGCTGATCCATATTAAAGGCGTGTGGACCACACTCAGGAAAATAAAGAAATCATTTTTTAAATCAATAAAATAAACACATAAAATAAAAATTTAGAGACAAACTACTAGTTAGCATGTCCTAATCTGTGTCTTTTCAGTTAGGTACACACCACAGGAAAACTAAGGCATTATTTTTTGAAGCCATTAGAATTTCAGTTTCCATCTTGATATTATTATTTCTTACTATAATTTCCTTAAGATTATTAAAAATTCAAGAAGGTCACTTGGTATCGTAAAAAGCAGAAAATCGATAGCCTGGTCATTTATTAACCCTGTGCTACTAGCAAATTTTAAATTGTTTTAATCTAAAAATTAAGAGCGACTGCCATATGTATATAAAATATACATATATATGTATATAAAAATAGTGTTGTTCCTTGACAATTGCAATTTCCACGTCTTACTAAAGGTGGCAGTGCTGTTCTCTAAGGAGAACCAAATTTTTGCAGATAACAATCTTATTTGTTACACTTCTTTAAAAAAATATTTCCAGGTGTGGTGGCATGCACCTTTAATCCTAGCACAACAGTCAGAGGCAAGCCTGGTCTACATAGCACATTCCAGGAAAACCAGGACTATGTAGTGAGACCATGTCTCAGTAATAATAATAATAATAATAATAATAATAATAATAACAACAATAATTTTAAGATATACAAGCCGGGCAGTGGTAGCACACACCTTTAATCCCAGCACTGGGGAGGCAGAACCAGGCAGATCTCTGTGAGTTCGAGGCCAGCCTGGGCTACAGAATGAGTTCCAGGAAAGGCACAAAGCTACACAGAGAAACCCTGTCTCGAAAAACCAAACAAACAAAAAAAGATAGGCAATGTATTTTGATCATATTTATCCGTATTGCCCTTTCTTATATCTCCCACTCCATTGTTTTTGAGAGTCTCAGCTTGTATCAAAGGAACAACCTGTTTTGTGTTAGCATCTGTTGTTTAGTGGTTGCTGTTTTAAAGGCACACCACTGGAGTGACACTGTATAGAAAATAGAATTTCATTCAAGTATGCTGGTTGGGTAGTTTGAACTGTTGGGCAGTAAGTGCTCTCCACCTACCATCCAGCTCCTCACCCCTTATTTTATTTATTATGAATGTATTTCCGTGTTTGACATGTGTGGGCATGTTGCCATGGTCCATATGTGGAGGTCAGAAGAGTCAGTCCTCTCCTTCCACCTTTCTGTGTATTCCGGGTGTTGAACTCAGGTCCTCAGGTTTACACAACATTTTGAATCCCCACACTCAGAAGTTTAAGCAGCTGGATCCTACATTTGTGGCCACTCGGGGTTACACAGTGAGACTCTGTACAAAACAAAACAGAAAACAACAGAGTTTCAGGCAAGGGATTTGCACAACTCTTCTCCGATAGTTCTTTATGCTTCCTTTCCATGTTATGACATTTTTGTTGGCTCTTATCACCACCTCCATGTTAGTTATTTAAATAGGTTAGAAGTCATCCTGTTTCCCGCCTGTCTCTTATTACCTATGTGAATGGCAGTGCCAAGCACTGAAAACAGGTAAGAGGTCATGGGAAGGGATGAGGACACTAGTCTACCTATGCGACATGGGATTTTGTATAGCTTTTTAAAATAGAATGTACCTAAGAACAAACTTTGCGAAGGTCTTACCATTTTGCCCTTGCAGTTCCTAACTTTTCTCTTGGAACCTCTGTTTGACCTTTTGCTCAGTTTTCCACTATCAGAGAAAACCAGAGTTGAGAAGCAGAATGTAGAGGAAAGAGCACTTCTTTGGCATCAGAAAACCTATTTTGGCATCTTGGTTCTGCCACTGTTAATTTGGTTTTCTCTAGAATAGTCATTTAAACCCTGACGCTGGGTTATCTCCTTTATAAACTGGAGTTAATAACGGATCATGAAAGGCTGGCAGAAGATACAACAAATATAAAAGCATTTGTGTAATTTATATATTTAGATTATTAATTTATCAAGATCTAAACACTAATATTTAATGTGTTAGGTCTTTTGGCACTTTTTTAAAAAGCCCCAGGAACTTTGCATGAGCTGCTGGCTCTGCTGAGATGACCTCTGTCTGCCCTTTACTCTCAGGATTCTGTCTTTGAAAGACTATTTAGAGGCCAGGCTTGGTGGCAGAGGCTTGTAATCCCAGGACCTGGGAAGTAGAGTTCAAGGTCACCCTCAGCTATGTAATGAGTTTCTGGCTCGCTTGGGCTACATGAGACTGTCTTTAAATAATAGTTACTAGTCCCCTCGTAGAGATCTTCATACCACCTATGCTTACTTCTGTTTAGTTTGTTCTAAAGGTTGCAATTGTTATTTACCCAATACAAGTCCCTTTAAAGCAACTGGAGTCTTTCAAGAACAGAAGCAGTAAGAACTTTCATTTTATTTGATCCAGATAATGCATAGTATTCACAAGAGATAAGCAGTAAGAGGGAAAGTGGAGAAAAGATGGATAAAACGAGCACTGGTAATACATAATGGTGATGATGATGATGGTGATGATGATGATGATGATGATGATGATGACAATAATAATAGCCAGTCGTGGTTGGAACTCTCCTGCAATCCCAGCACTGAGGAGGCAGGAAAATCACTGCCAATTTCCTTCTGTACTAACACTGTGGTACATAGCTGTAATCTCAACAGTCAGGGTGCAGAGAAAAGAGGATTACAAGATTAAGTACAACCTCAGCTACATAGTAAACACCAGGCAAGCCTCAGGAACTCATCAAAACCATGAACTGGGAGGTGCTCAAAAGCAGAGGGGAATTCAAGGTCATCCTCAGCTACATAGAGAGTTTAGGCCATTTATACATGAGACTCTGTCACAAACAAACAAATAAACAAACAGGCTCAAAAGGAGGTGGAGTAGGAACGGGTGTTAGGCCTTGAAGAATAAGAACAATTTGATAGGCAGAAATTAGAAAGACAGCATCTGAGATGAAGGAAACATCTAAGGCAAAGACCAGGGAAGAGCAGGATGTCGTTGGAGAACGAAGACCATGCTCATTGGCAGTGGTTAGCGTACACATGGGGAAGTGGTGAGGATACACAGATAAACAGCAGCTTACTTTGAATTCAGAGATGAGGAAGTTTAAAGAGTTCATATTCCTGTTGGGCTTATGTCAACTTCTTCCCCTAAGTGCTGGGAGTTATCTCCTCCCCTACTTCTCCTAATATCTAATACCTTTCCTCTGATAGCAACTAACTTGCATCAGGAGCCTGTTTCAGGATGATTAGAGTGAACCTCTGTGGTTTACATTTTTTCTTCTTCCTCCTACTATTACCTCATACATATTGAGTCTTGTGACTTCCTGACCCTGATTCTGTTCTTTAAACAATCAAGGTCAATCATATAAGCCAAGTGTGCTGGTGAAGACCTGTAATCACAGCAAACCAGAAGGCTGAGGCAGGAGAATAGCACACTTGATGTCTGCCTACACAGCAAGTTCAAGGCCAGCACAGGCAACTTAGGAAGACACTATTTCAAAATAGACTCGAAAGGAAAGGGGCTAGGGATATAGCTTTTTTTTTTTTTTTTTTTTTTTTTTGCAGGTATAGGACAGGGAGTAAAGCTCAGTTGGCAGAGTGTTTGTCAATGAGATGCATGAATCCACCACCACACAAACTAGCGGTGGTGGTGCAGAACGCTAATGTCAACATCGGGGACGTGGAGGCAGGAGGATTAGAAATGTAAAGGCATCCATGGTTACATGCATGTTTGAAGCTAGCCTGGGATACATCACACTCTGTCTCAAAAACAAAAGCAAACAAAGGCTATGTGAACATCTGTAATCCTAGCACTTTCACACTTTGCAGGAGAGGAAGGAGGATCAGGAGTTCAAGATCATTGTTGGCAACATAATTTGAGGCCACTCTGGGCTATGTAAGACCCTATGCCTAAAAAGAAGCAAGCAAACCACCTAAGTGGGGAAAGGCCCGCAAAAACAATATAGGCATGGGACTATTTTAAAATTGATTTTCAAAAAACATTTTATGTGTATTGGTGTTTTGTATGCATATTATGTCCGCACACCGCATATATGTCAGAAGTCACCAGGTTCCCTGTAACTGTAGTTACAGATGGTTGTGAATCACCTTATGGATGCTAGGAATTTGACCTGAGTCCTCTGAAGGAACAGACAGTGCTCTTAACCACTGAGACATCTTTTCAGCCTTGTTAAATTTGATTCGTTAAGACAGGATTTCATTCCATAGTTCAGGCTTTCCTGGAACACACAACAATACTCCTGCATTAGCCTCCTGAGTACACAGATTACAGATATGAGTCACCATTCCTGCTTCCCTTCATTCATTTAAATGTCAATATTTGACTGTTAGTAACATTGAAAGCCACGCTTAGGAACAAGTCAGTTCTATCACCTGATCTATGTCTTCTACTTCCACCACTAGTCACCATGATTATCATCTGTGGTGGTCCAACGTAGATGCACAGGTCATCACAGGGGAAAGGCGCTCTAGGTGGCACTGTCCGCTTCAGCTCTTCAGGTCCACTTGCATGCAGTCATTTGCCAAGTTCATATTATGGAGAGTTTACATTCCTGCCCCTTGACTTTGAGATTGGTCATATAACTTGCTTCGAATAATAAAACTTGAATGGAAGTGTAAGGATGGAAGTCTCGATTCTAGGCTGGGGTAGCACATTTTGCCCCTCTGCAGTTTTCTTAAAAGAGAGTCGTGATATGGAGCTGCCGTGCTCTGAATGATCACGTCTCCCTTAGGAGACATCGGATAGCTGATATTTGAACATGTGGTCCACGTTTGGTGGCACTGTTTGGGGAGGTTTAGGAGATACAGCCTTACTGGAGTCACACTTTGAGATTCCAAAGCCTTTTGCCACTCCCAGTTCCTTCTCTCTGCATTGTGCTTGCCATTGAGATGTGAGCTAGCAGCTTTCTGCCCCTGCCACAATGCCTTGCCACTCTGCCTCCCTACCAAAATAGACTCATCCCTTTGGATCACAATCCGGAATAACCTCTCTTTTCCTTAAGTTGCCTTGGTCACTGTATTTTATCACTGCTACAGAAAAGGGACAGGTACAGAAGTTGGTACCAGCGGTGGACTGTTGCTGTCAGGAGTCTGGCAAGTTTTAGGAGGAATGTGGAAAGCTTTGGAAGTTTGTACTAAGAAAGTGTTTAAATGCTGTGAGCAGAGCTTAAAGGGCCTTTCTAGGATGAGCCTGGAAGATAGTAGTACTGAGAAAAATGTGGACTGCAGAGGCCCAGGTAAAGAGGTTTCAGAGGGCAACAATATTCATAAGTAGGCCAGAGGCTAGTCTGTGACATTTTGGCAAAGAATCTATTTGCATTCTGCCCTTGCACTAAGAACTTGACTGAGGCTAAATTAGAATTAATGGACTAATTTCCTTGATAGAGGTAATTTCAAGGCAGCATAATATTAAATTTACGTCATGGTTATTAATAACTCTTATGTAGGTTTATAATGAAAAAGAGAAAATGATGCTGGAAAAAAATACAAAATGTACAGTTTGAAGAGAAATAAAGAGCACTGGGTGGCTTAATGTTGCAGCAAAGGCTTGTGCTGTAAGAGATAAAGGGAGGAACACCATTAAGGAGAAGGTTTGTGCTCAACACTGTAATAAAGGGAAGGGTACACTCAGGGCAAGATCCCACCTAGCTAATTTTCTAAACTGGGAAAAAGAACATGTTTTCTGCTCCCATAAAGCAACTGAATAAAAGATCTGTTGCTAATGTGATTAGAAGTGTATGTGGGGGGAATCCCAAACTAGCAGCCAAACTTGACAATGTGATCTACATGGTGCTAGCTTTAGAAGCATGAAGGATGTAAGAGTGAAAGGGTATTTTCCCTCCATTGTTTCTGAGAGCCACTGAGACCAGACAGTGTGTGACAGGGGATCCAGTGCATGAAGGCCCTTTCAGGGAAGAAGTCTGTGAGATACCATTGCATGAAGCCATTGAAGTGAAGTCTGGGTTGCAGTGGAGATCCCGGAGTCGTAGGGGGTCGGCCAAGGAGAGCTGCATACAGGGAGTGGAACCAGCACACGAGAGAGATGTATGTTGCAAGCAGCAAAACTAGAGGGGCAGATGCAACTAAGCTCCTTGAAACTACAGTCCTAGACATAAGACATAAAATTATGGGGTCTGATGTTTCCCTTCTGGGTTTCAGTCTTGCTTAGGTCCAGTATTTCCTCGCTATGATCCCATTTCTTCATTTTGGAAGGGTAATGTATATTCTGTACTATTATATGTTGGAAGTATGTAACCTGGATTTTAATTTTACAGTAGTGTTACAATTAAGAGATTGCCTTGATTCTCAGAAGAGACTTTGAACTTTTAAATAGTGTTGAGATAGTGAAAGAGTATGGAAACTTTTGAAGTTGAACTAACTGCATTTTGCATTGTAATATGGCCATTAGTTCTATGGGGCCAGGGAGTGGAAGGTAGTGGTTTGAAGGAGAATGTCCCCCATAGGTTCAGCTATCTGAACATATGATTCCACATTGATGTCACTGGTTAGCAAGGTTTAGGAGATACAGCCTGGCTGGAGGAAGTGCATCATTGTGGGGAGGCTTTGAGATTCAAAGCCTTGTACCACTTCCAGTTCACTTTCTCTGCTTTGGGCTTGTGATGCGAGATGTGAGCTCTGGGCTTCTCACTCCTGCCATCATGTCTGTCTCTTGCTGTCTCTGCCTCCCCACCATAATGGATTGTTATCTTTCTGGAGCCTTAAGCCAAATTAAGTCCTTCCTTAAGTTGCCTTGGTCATGCTATTTGATCACAGCAACAGAAAATTAACTAATACAGTATCTCAGGATGGCTTTCAACTAGTGCTCTTCCAGCTTTAGTCTCTTCACTTTTAGGACGACAGGTGTGTGCCACCTCACCCAGTTCCATTTGTCCTTTTTCCATCACCAGGTCAATATGTACAAAAGAAAACCTTCTTACTGACCCAAGGATGATGAGTACACACAGAGCAGAGCCATTCAACCCAAGACATCACCTGGGGTGGTTTAAAAGGTCACTGTAGCTTCTTGGGCCAGAAACAGGAACATCTAGCTGAACCCAGCCTAGATCAATAAAACTCCAGCCAATAAGCAGATACACAAACTTCTTTCCCACGCCATTTGTTCCATGCCACTGAAGTTGGCTAGATCAAGAGGACCATTTGATGCTAGGAGTAGGCAAATATTTCTTCATGGAGGACTGTATTTATGGATAGATTGTAATCACGAAAGGATTGGGGACTTTGAGACTGAAGAATCCTTTGGAGCCCTGTGCAACTTGCTACCTGATGAATGCTTGAGAAAAATCCATCCTCAGAGTGAAGAAGGAAAATAGACTAGATGATGAAAGAGTTTCAGAAGGGAGAAAGAGTTTCAGGTGGGGGGGGTAGATTCAGATGAGTCTAGTCCTAGCACTAGCAAATATGAAATTTGTTTAAGCTTCAGGTCTTGTGTCATCAAAACCTTCCCTCATCTCAGCTGGGTGAGGTAGTGTATGCCTGTCGTCTAAGCCACCATGGAGCCTGAAGTAGGACAATTGCTAATCCAAGGTCTGCCTGAACGAGAAACATTAATGGGGCAAATGCAAGCACAAATGAAGACATTCTTAAATCCCCATGTTCCATCCATAAAATAATAGGAGATTTTAAAATATCAATATTTTAATTCTTTTCTTACACATTATTTTGTATCCAAATTCTCTGCGTCTGATTAGATCTGATTGCATGTAAGATGTGACATTCTCCACAGCATGGTGACATTCCACTATTCAGTGCATACAGAAACTTCTCTCCTAAGCCTTAAATTTTATCCCTAGCACAACAAACAAAACAAAACAAAATGGCATGGCAAGATTGCTCAGCAGGTAAAGGCACTTGCTGTACAAGCCTGACAATCTGAGTTTGATCCCCAGGATGTATGTAATGGTGACAGAGAAGCAAATCCACAAAGTTGTCCTCTGACCTCCACACATGTGCTAAGGCATCTCTCTCTCTCTCCCTCTCCCTCTCCCTCTCTCTCTCCCTCTCCCTCCCTCCCCCCCTCTCTTTCTATCACACACACATACACACACACATCATTCTCACACACAAACACAATTAAAAAACAAGAGCTACGGATGTATTTCAATGACAGATTACTTGCTTAACATGCAAGAGGGGATTTGATCCCCAACGCGATGCAAAAGTTTACCTTATTTCCAACTCATTATATACATTTGTCTATATCCTGTTCCTTGCAATTGAAGTACCAAGGTACTTTCCATAATGAAAGAAAAGGGATGAGGGATAACCAGATGTGTAATCAGTATTCCCTCAAGTGGTGAAGAAGTGAACTCAATGTGTACCTGGGATGTGTAGCCATCTTGAGATTTAGGAGTTTAGACAATTTTGGGGATTGTCTGTGATATCTGGGGCACTTGGGATGCTCATGAAAACTCTCTGGTCTTCAATGGCTATTCTGAGGCAGGATGTTGTAGGATGGGCTCACTCACATCTGTGATTGTCAAGCTGCATATTTTGGAGAACATTAGGGGCAATGAATTGTCTCTGTTCCTTGAGATCTTTCTCTACCAAGCTAGCCTAGTCTTCTTTACATGGAGGTCTGATTCCCAAACCAGCAGCAAAGAAATTTTAACCCCATTAATTAAGAAGCTTTTTCAAAAATGTTCTAAGCATATATTAACTACATAGAATGGATTTCCTTATGGCATTTCAGACATGTACATACAGTATTTTGATCATATTCTGCTCCCATTACCCTTTCTTGTCGTCTCCCCACTAATCCCCCAGCTCTTTTTTATGTGGTAATGGAAATGAAACTCTGAGGCTCACATATGCTAAGTAAGTGTTAGATCACCCACCCATGGAGCCACATTCCCAGCAGGAAGCTCATTTAAAATCCCTCTTCACGCCCTATTTACTGTTGTCTCATTTGCCAAACGAGGTCACCAGGATAAGCATAGAGTGAATGGGACTTAGGCAAAGGTTCTGATTTATGGAGGTTTAACCACATTGGGAGCCATTACTGCTAGAATATGAAGGACTACAATCAACAGGAGGAAAGGAAATACTGATGAGGAAAAAGGCCTTTGAACAAAGGCCAAGGACGGGTGGAGTAGACGACTTAAGAAGCCCACCAGTTTGTGGTACTTTTTGTTTGGGTTTTGATGCTGGGAATTGAATTTAGGGGCTCACCCATGCAAAGCAAGCACCCTACAGCTGAACTAAATATCAGGTGTAATGTCTTCATTTCCTTTCTCTTTCCCCATTCTCTCCTTCTCTTCCTTCCTTCTGGATTTTTTTTTCCTTTTGAGACAGGGTCTCATTGTAGCCAAGGCTGGCCTCAAATTTAATATGTAGTTGATTACCTAGAAGTCAAGAGCCTCCTATATCTGCCTTTCAAGTTAACAGTTAGTTACACACTACCAAGCCCAGCCTTTTTATTTCCCTTTTGAGACAGGGTCCTTCTCCCTGGGTGGCTTTGAACTCAAAGTGATGCTTCTGCCTCAGCCTGCCAAGTTCTGGTAGTACAGATATGAGCCACTACACTCAGCTACCTCCAGCTTTCTAAGATATTATGTTATACATCTTTGGAGGATATAATATTGAAGTCCGTAGAAATGTGATTCTAAAGCCATGGAAACATAAGTCTAAGTAGTTAATCCAGAATCAGATGTATTGATCATTGCCTGTAATCCCAGAACTCCGGGTAGGAGGAGTTCTGTGATTGTGAGGCCAGCCTGGGCTACAGAGTGAGTTCCAGGCCAGCCTGAGCTACAGAATGAAACCCTCTTTCAAAGCATCAGAAATAACTATATGGCTAGAAAATAACTGGGCTGAGGGTGTAGTTTAATGATAAAATGCTTACTTACTACGTGGGAGGCTCTAGCCTCTACTTCTTGAGTGGTGAAATTCCAGTTTTATGTAGTACAGAGTGCATTTTGTATGGAAACAATCACTCCACCAACTGAGTACATTATAGACCTATTTTCTAAGATTTTTATTTTAGGTTGAGAGAGAGTTTTATGTAGCTCAGACCAGCCTCAATCTTGCTATGTACTCAAGGCCAACATTAAACTCCTAATTCTCAAGTGCTGGAATTACAGGCATGCACCACCACACCAGGCTCTGCCTTTCTTTCTTTAGAAAAACACAATTATAGCAGAAATCACAAGGAAATATGAAAAGAATGAAAATAATTTTCTGAGTATAATGCACATCATGGATTTCTTTATTAACGAACTCTTTATGTGTATGTGTGTATACATGTGCATGTGGGTACACGTAGATGAGGGCATCAGATCCCTTGGAGCTGGAGGTCCAGAAAGTTGTGACCCACTCAGTGTGGGTACTTGGAACCAAACTCCTATCCTCTGAAAGAGGAGCAAGTGCTCTTAACCAATGAGCCATCTCTCCAGCCCCAAAGATCTTACAATTTTGTTTTGTTGTTTTATACATTGGAACACTGGCTGGTCTGGTATTCACAATGAAGAACGAGCTGGGTTTGAGCCCATGGCTATCTTCCTTCCTCAGCGTCTTACATGGTGAAATTGCAAGTGAGAACTGCAATGCCTATCTTATGAATTTTCTTGTATTGGATAGGAGAAAAGACTTACAAACAATAAGCATCACTGCAGAGGGAAATACTATTCTGCACAGAATGCTTCACCACAGCATGAAACAAAAGGCAGCAAGCCCTGATCTGAGATAGGCTTGGATCTTTATTAACACAGAGCTGTGAATCTCAAGTTCAAAGTAGTCAGTCTTTTTCCTATTCCTAAACAGGCACATGAGCCTGAGTGTCCATTATCAGTGTGAGATTGATAGAATGGAGATTTCCGGGGACTTCAGAAATATGCACTCTGTAACCAACTAAATATGCAGACAATACAGACACCAGACATGTCTGCACATGGACACTACCAACGCAAGTCTTCAATAGGAAGTTGCCACATTACCCTATCCAGAAGAGTCAGGAGATGAGACACAAACTTCGAGTTTCTACATTGCACACATGCTCATTTACAAATAGAAGTTATTTCCCCTTTAACCAGGTTCCTCTTAGGATGTTGCTTAACTTCAAACCAATGATTGTGACATCACCTTCACTTCCCAGCAGCCAGATACAAACTTCATAAGAAAAAAATTTCCATTTGTGGACTGTAGTGTCATTAATCAGCAATTAGGGGAAAGGCCATGAAGGGCAGAGAAAAGTTAAGTACATTTAGAAATATAAACTGAAAAACATACTTGAATTTGTCCTGAATAGCAAGGATTGGTGGGGATTTTTTTTATTATATTTATTTGTTTGTTGTACTTGTGTGTGTGTATACGTGTGTGGGAGTGGTGCCGTGCCCTGCATGGTGTGTCTGTCAATGTTACAGGACAACTTTTCAGCAATTGGTATACTTCTTTCTTTGTGGGTCCCAGGGATTGAACTCAAACCATCAGACTTGGTGGCAAGTGCCTTTATCCACTGAGTCATCTCTCCAGCCCTTTTTCATTTGGAGATAGGATCTCCTTTAGCCCAGGGTAGTTTTGAACTCTCTGTAGAGTGATGATCTTGAACTTTTGATCCTACGGCCTTCACCACCCAAGAGCTGATATTACACATGTGCTGACACCTGTTTTATGCGGTTCTAAGTATCAAACCCAGGGCCTCAGGAATACTAAGCAATCACTCTACCAACTGAAGTAGACCTCCAGCCCAAGGGTTAACCCTGGAGTTTCTCTTAAAAGGGGGAAAAAATCTATTCTGCATAAATTAGTGATTTCAGTTTGTGCTAATAGCTTACAAAACATTTGAAATTGTTTCAACTTTTAAAAGTTGCTAAATTAATAAGAACACTTCGATATAACTGAAAGGTAGTCTAATAATATCACATATAAGTATGGAATAAAGCTTGCAAACACTGTGGTCAACTGTGAGAGGGAGGGCAGCTGGAAATAGAAGTGGTGGTAAGAGGAGAGAAAGTGTGGGGATTTCCCCCCACAAGATAATGGATACCTTGTCATGAGCAGTTAGATAAAGAAGAACTCGACATCCAAATCAATCAATACTATGCTGCAGTTCGTAAAAGAACACTTTATTATATGGACATTATATGGAGCCTTTTAGGGTTCACAGTCAAACTGAGAAGAAAGCACTAATGTTCCACACACATCCTCCTCTAACTTTGTAAGATGCATGCTTCCCCCTTTACCTGGTTCCTACTTCAGAGCAGAACATTGATTACAACTGGTACATCTACACTGTTACATCATCATTCAAAGTCCATAGTCGCCGTAGGGTCACTCTTTGTTTGGGTTTGTAACACGAATTGCTAGACGGTCTTATTAATAAAAAAAATCTTGGAGCCAGGTATTGGGGTGAACGCTGAAAGATCAGAGAAACAGAACCTCCATCCTCACATCCAACCTCACCTTGCCAACTTCTCAGCTGATCTTGTTTCTTCAGACTGAAAGCCTCTGAGTCCTCATCTGAATGGATCTCAGCTGTACTGCTGCTAAAAAGTCTAAATGTTTAAAAAGCCTCCAGTTCCTGGTCCTCACACCTTATATACATTTCTGCTTCCTGCCATCACTTCCTGGGATTAAAGACATGTGTCTTTCCCAAGCAAAGACATGAGATCTCAAGTGCTGGGATTAAAGGTGTGTGCCACCATGCCTGGCTGTTTCCAGTGGAGCCTTGAACTCACAAAGATCCAGCTGGATCTCTGCCTCCAGAATGCTAGGATTAAAGGCGTGTGCTACCACTGCCTAACATCTATGTTTAATATAGTGGCTGTTCTGTTCTCTGACCCCCAGATAAGTTTATTGGGGTGCACAATATATCAACCACATTGGTTTTGGTTTTTTATTTGTTTGTTTTGAGGCAGGGTTTGATGTAGCAAAATTGTGTGTGTATAGTTCAGGATGATCTTGAACTTCTGATCTTTCTGCCTTTACCTTTCCAGTGGTGGGATTATAGTATGTGCCACTATGCCAGATGCATTAGTATTACTCTTGGTATTGTACATTGTATGGGGTTGGGCAAATATATAACACACTGTACTCACCATTAAGCGTCCATATAGAGTAATTTCAATACCCTAAAAATCTCACTCATTCTACCCGCCTCCTTGAACACGTGGCAATAACAAATATTTTTAAGATTAAAACAAATCTTTGGCAATTTCATACCTGATTCCTCCTCCTTCTCCCTCCTCCTCCCTCCAGACCTAATTTCTTCTTCCCCTTCCCACATTCATGTCTTTAAAAAAAAACATTGAGCCCAATTAGTGCTGCTTCATATACATGGATGTGGGGCTAGTCACCATAGGTAATCTAAGAGTAGCCATGCCCCTGAGGTAAAAATGACTTCCTTTCCCCTGGTAGCCATCAATTGCCAATAGATTCTTGGCCATGGATGGAGCTTCATGAGTCTCTTTCCCATCCATGCCAGAATACCAACTGGCTTGATCTTGTACAGGTCTTGTGCAGGTGAGCATAGCTGCTGTGAGTTCATGAGTACAGTGGTCATGCCATGTTCAGAAACTAGCATTTTACAAGTCTTCCCCATCCTCTGGCTCTTTCGTTTTTTTCCATTCCTCCTTCAGTGATGTTTGCTGAGCCTTGGGGGAAGGGTTTGATATAGGTGTCTTATGCAGGGATGGGCATTCAACAGTCACTTATTTTCAGCAATTCAACTAGCTATGAGTGTCTACATTAATCATCTACCACTGCAAAAAGCTTGTCTGACCAAGGTTGAGAGTGCCGCTAATCTATGGGTATAGCCATAAATATTTAGAAGGCAGTGTAACAACATGCTTACTTAGTAAAATAACAGTAGCAGATTCCTCCCTAGTGCCTAAGATCTTTCCCTTCGTGGGACTTTGACCAGGTCTACAGTACCATGTTGCACGAACCCTAATTGGTCTTATAATAAAAACCCAGAGCCAGATATCAGGGTGAAAGCTGAAAGATCAGAAAAGCAGAGCAAGCCACAGCCACCACCTCTTACCTCATCAACTTCTCAGCCTGCAAGAGCCAGAGTTCCTGTCTCCTCCCGCCTTATATTCCTTTCTCTGCCCAGTCATATCACTTCCTATTTCAACATTCCTAGTGCTGGGATTAAAGGTGTGATCCCAAGAGCTGGAATTAAAAGTGTGTGCCACCACTGCCTGGCTCTGTTTCTCTTTTCGACCAGATTAATCTCATGTAGTCCAGTGTGGCCTTGAACTCACAGAAATCCAGACGGATCTCTGCCTCTGCCTCCTGAGTGCTAGGATTAAAGGTGTGTGCCACCACTGCCTGACCTCTATGGCTAACTCTGTAGCTGGCTCTGTCCTCTGATCTTCAGGCAAGCTTTATTAGAGTACAACAGAATATCACCACAGCACCAGGCATGAATTCCTCCGGTTAAGTAGTCCTCCTATCCAATCAGAGAGCAATTGGCTACCCCCATAACAGCCACACCAGTATTGTACCAGTAGGCATATTTTGCCTGGGAAGTCCACATTGTAGCAGCATGCAGGGCCAATTTCTGCCTATGTCTATTGACTATTTTTCTCCCCCAGCAGCCTACATTGCACTTCAGACACTAGGAAAGCTTACTAACAGGGAGGAACTGTTATCTAAAGTGTATTGTGTCTTCAGCAATAGAGTTTGACTATGTAGCTATAGTGGGCAACTAAGAACAATATCAATAGCCTGCATTGTTGGGGGAACCTCTGGAACCTCCCTGGCCAGTAACTTGTGGTGAGGTATCCTTTGCTCTCATTGAGGTTTTCATGTAATAACCCATGTCTTCTGGGTTATATATATATAAAAGAAAGAAAGGAAGATCGAGAGAGGAAGGGAATAAGGGAGGGGGATATGAGACAGAAGAAAAGAAATAGAAAGTGTCTCTGAAATAATGTCACAATATTTTTCAGTGATGGCTCAATTATTTGTTTATGAAATGTTTTTGTTTTTATCTTGGAGAAGAGTAACTTTTTATTGATTCTATGCATTATATAGCATATGCATTAAGTTTTTATTTTCAAGAATAATGATAAGTACAAAAGACATTTATGTGCATCCCATAACCTAGTGATTGACGTCACATTTGAATAACATTCCACAACATACCTTGATTCTTATCCTTATTTATTTCATCTATAGTAAGTACAGTTGAATTAACACAACTCTTTCTACTGTCTTAATAAAGAAAATCCAAGCAAGACATAGTAGCATGAACTATTGGTCCCAGCTATTCAGAAAGCTGAGTTTGGAAGATCACTTGAACCTGTAAGTTTGAGATCAACAAACTAGGATATCTCAAACATTTTTGTGTGCACATATATGTATGCACACACACACACCTCCTTCACAAACATATATGTCCCCCAAAGGAAAATGTGGATTGCTTCCCAAAAGAGATGTTCCCACTAAAAAGGCAATGAAATCCAGTCATGGCAGCACACACCTTTAATCTAAGCACTTGAGAGGTTGAGACAAGGAGATTGCTGAAATTTTAAAGTCATCTAAGATGACAAAGCAAGACTTGTCTCTAAAGATCAACACACCCGGGGTCGGGGATTTAGCTCAGTGGTAGAGCCCTGGGTTTGGTCCTCAGCTGGGGGGGGGGGGAATCAACACACCCAAAAGATAACAAATACACTTCAACTAAAATCATTGTCCCTCTCTCTTTTTATGCCCTAATTCAGCCTGATAAATTTTAATTATGAGCCCATTAGTTTAAAGCCACTAAATGAAGGCTTATAATCTCATTGAGATTAGTAAATACTCTTCATTTGTTCAATTTATAAATTAAGCCTACTACTTGACTTGTACAGAAGGCTGACTATTCTGTATGATAAGAGTCTCCAAAAGTTTAAATGTAATATAAGTGTAGAATGTGAACCCAATTGTGGTTAAGTTAGCATTTTTGTTAGTATCTGTAATTTTTATTTCTCTCTATAAAGTATCAATAGGCAAATAATCAGAAACAACATACACATTCGTCTCTCTTCCATTAGTCAGTAGAGACTTGGTTTGTAGCATAGTAAAATAAAGACAAACAAGCATGTACATAAGAAAGAAAGTATGGGGGTAATGTGAGACCGGTAAGGTTCAAGTCAACCTGGGTCAAAGACTGAGAGTCTGGCTTGAAAAGAAAAAAACTAGTTTTGAAGGAAGATTGCTGTCAGAGGCTGTAGAAAAACAAAACGATCAGCCGGGTATGGTGCTGCATACCCAGTACACAGAAGTCTGGAGCAGGGGAATAATGAGTAGGATGCTAATCTGAGTTATGTAGCAAGACCCTCTCTGAAAAAAAATGAAACAAACACACAGCCAGTCATGGTGGCACACACCTTTAGTCCCAACACTTGGAGGCAAAGGTGGATGGATCTTTGTGAATTCTAGGTCAGCCAAGTGCTACCTAGTGAGACCGTTCCAACACACACACACACAGAGAGAGAGAGAGAGAGAGAGAGAGAGAGAGAGAGAGAGAGAGAGCCAAAACAGCCAGTAATCCTAACTTAAATACCACTTTGTCCTTAATAAATCCAACCATGATCTTGAAGATGTTCCAGGTATCATTCTTGTCCCAGAATAAATTTTCTTTTTCTTTAATTTTTATGTGATCATGAACATTTTTTTTTTTACGAGACAGAGTTTCTCTGTGTAGCCCTGGCTGTCCTGGAACTCACTCTGTAGTCCAGGCTGGCCTGGAACTCACAGAGATCCACCTGCCTCCTCTGCTTCCCTGCCTAGAGTGTTGGGATTAAAGGTGTGTGCCACCACCGCCTGGGCTGATCTTGAACATTTTAAATGTTTGATTAGCATATGTAAATTACTGTTTCAAGAATCCCTTCCCTGTGGAGAGGTGAACAAACCTACTTCCTCCTACTAAGGTCCCCTCTGCACTGCCCAAACCAACTGTTGCTGCCCCTGAAACAAGACTCCATTAAAGTTCACCCAAAGAGACCAGTGAGTTTGCTAGGCTTACTTTACAGAGCATGGGTGAGCAGTTAGGGGCTGGACTGGAGTGTAGGAGATTCTGAAGCAGCTGTCTGTACTGAAAGGTCAGCACTCACTCAGCTTGGGCAATGGCTTCCTCACTGCAGTGTAGACAAAGCCTCTTCCCTTAGCCTCCTCCAGCCTATAACTAGCACCTCCCTTAATCATGAAAGCCATGTGCATAAAAATGACTGGAAGAAGTGGCTGGAATATCAAGTACAGGTCCAGTGTCCCCACGCTTTCCTCTCTGCCTCCTGTGGACTCTTACAAGCAGGTACAGCTGATGTGATCAGCACAGTGGCAGTTTTGCTTGGGAAAGAGTGCAGGACAACATTCCACTGCTTTCTCTGGTTCTTACGCCCTTTCTGCCTCCCTCCTCCACAATGGTCCCTTGAGCCCTAGAGGAGGTGACACAGAGCTGCCTGACTTTTCTCCAACTCCAGCAAGGTACTAAACCTTCATGCCCTCTCACCAATTCCTCCAGCTGAAGAGTGCGATGGGTGATGAGTCTAGGACATACTCCTTTTACTAGAAAACCTGAGAAGAAAGGGAAGAAAATGGGAAAGGGCAAATATCTGAAGGACACTGACAGCAACAAGAACCGAAGTTGATTGTGAGCTTTTTCTCTATAAACGGTATTTTGACCATCAAGGGCCAATCAATATTCATTTCTCCCACCTTGTAAAATTTTTGTGAAAATCTTTTAGTCTCCTCTACCTGGTTAAACTTTGTTTATGAGAAGGGCCACCATCCCCAGTTCTGGAATTTGATGGCCTGAGGGGCTGAGCCCATTCCCCTTTCCTTCATTACTTTTGCGATGATTCTTTTATAACCAGTTAATAAGGAAAGACCATGAGGTTGGACTCTAATCAGTGGCGAAAAGACACAGTCACCACCTGCATTAGAGTAAAACAAGTGACCGCACTGCTCCAGTGTTCTTGCTAGCCCACTTTGGTTTCTGGAACACTCTTTTTACAAATTCAATCTTCTTCCCAAGCTACTCTCACTTTATCCATGTATTCCTTTGTGCAACACCTAGATTATTCTTTGTTTGTTTTTAACAGCCATAAACAGTATGCTGGGAAAGCTCCTTAGCTGGTATATCACATTCATTTAACAAAGTAATTGCAGTTACTTCTTCACTGGTGCCTATTACTTCTGTTTTAGTCAGTATTCTATTGTTGTGAAGAGACACCATGACCACATCAACTCTTATAAAGGAAAACATTTAATTGTGGCTGCCATACAGTTTCAGAGGTTTAGTCCATTATCATCATAGGGGTAAGCATGGTGGCATGCAGGCAGACATGGTGCTAGAGAAGTAGCTGAGAGTTCTACAGCTGGATTGCAGGCAGCAGGAAGATAAGAGTGACACTGGGCCTGGCTTGAACTTCAGAAACCGCAAAACCCACTCCCTCATGACACACTTCCTCCAATAAGGCCATACCTACTCTAATAAGGCCACAATCCAATAGTGCCACTCCCTATGAGTCTATGGGGGCCAATTTCATTCAAACCACCACAACTTTTTTGGCTACAGATTTTTAATCTAAGTATCCAGTTCCAGATATGAATTTCCCCTCATGGAGTGAGCCTTAATCCCATCAAAAAGTTAGTTCTATTCATAACCACTCACAAATTTATTGAACTATCTAATATATCTTGTCTGGCACTTCCATTATGAAGCATGCAGGATTCACAGCTGAGTAGGACTTTTGGCCATAATTCTCCCCAGTAACCTTAGTAGCTCTTTCCAGCAATACAAGACCTAGAATACAGGAAGGGGGCAAATTTTGGCTCAGCCCTGCCTTTATTTTTCTAAGTCCTGAAACCAAATCATGTGGTGACTTCAATAGGGTCTTACTATTTAGTTCTGGAGTGTAACCAAAATCAGTGGCAATAGCCATTATTGATTAGGGTTCTCTAGGGCCATCCCTGTATACCAATAATTCCCTAGGAGGTATCTTAGTTACTCTCCTATTGTTTTAAATAGACATCATGACCAAGTCAACTTATAAAAGTGCGAGTTTATTGAGAGTCTCAGTTCCAGAGGGTCAGAGTCCATGATTATCATGGTGGGGAGCATGGTTCCCTATTCTACAATGATTCTAGTTTGTGTCAAGTTGACATAAAACTAGTTGGCGCAATTGATCCCTTGTCAATTTGACACACAAACACAGCACTTT
>CABHPH010151009.1:13965-42240 GCA_902168325.1 Peromyscus nudipes | reverse complement strand
TCTCTCTCACATCTAAGATCTTTTATATTACTTTTTGCTACAAGTCCAAAATCCTTGCCATAGTCAGCCCTATATGATTTAGCTCCATTTGGCTTATATATTCCACAAGGACATTCCTTCTTTCTGACTAATATTCATAAAATTGTGTAAAACATAAGTACTGCATTATATGCAGGGGGTTGTTGAGATAATAGATACATATATACACAGTATGTATGTATTATAAATAACAGAAAGAAAAGAGGAGGAACATACATGGACTCCCTGTTAATGAAACTTATAGCCACGTGGTGGTGGGAGGGGAGAACTAAATGGAAGAATCAGTCAAAGAATGTCTATCAAAACTTGCCGGGCGGTGGTGGCGCATGCCTTTAATCCCAGCACTCGGGAGACAGAGGCAGGCGGATCTCTGTGAGTTCGAGGCCAGCCTGGGCTACCAAGTGAGTTCCAGGAAAGGCACAAAGCTACACAGAGAAGCCCTGTCTCAGAAAAACAAAAAAACAAAACAAAACAAAACAAAACAAAACAAAAAAACAAAAAAAACTCAACACTGATGAATGCTAAGAAAAAGGCATTGATAGCATTCTGAACAAGTGTTGCAGTGAGGTCCTACTGAGATAGCCGTAACTTGGGTGGTGAGTTGGAATGATTACAGCAAATGGAAAGAGTGGGTTTTTGCATGAGGGGGCAAGAAGTAAGGTGCTGGAGAGGTTTCCATGGGAAGCAAATGCTATTCAAAAGAGCATGGCTTGGAGGGCATGAGTGACCATTTCTGTCCAGTGTCATATCTCCTGTTTAAGGAGGTGAGTGTTTAATTGATTTTGTGTGAAGAGATGTGAAAAAAGAGAGGGATGCATATTTTTGTTGGGCTAAGACTACTGAGTTGCTGGAAAACATAAACATTTGGAGTCCAGGTTCAAGTTCAGTGGGTTTTTTTTTTCACTTGTTCTGTGAGTGTGGGTGAGGGAGAGGGAAGGAGAAAGGGAGAAGGAGAGAAGGAAGGGAAAAGAATAAGAGAGACAGAGAAGACAGTGGGCTAGTACAGGGCGCACAAACTATCTTAGTACCTTCGGCAGATCATTTTGGAACTGCAGACTCCTCAGCTCCCGTGTAAAGCACACACGAAGATCCCTCCTGCAGAGTGGTGAAAGTGAAATAAAATACCACAACTGCTTTCGCACTACAGCGGTCTGTCCAGACGTTCTGATATTCACACATCTTCCCTGCATTCCTCCATTTTAGGTTTTGGCCATTCTCAAGCGGGAGCGTTATTTAAATCTTGTTCACCAGGCAGCTGATGTTCAAGTGCTCATCCCCACTCAAAGAATCTGATCACTGCTGCAGTGCTGTGCCAGTGGTTGCTGTCCTTCACTCCTTGCTTCCTGTCTCTGTGTGTCTTCTTCCTTGTTTATTTTGTATTATCTTCTTCTTTCTTCTTATGGGTTCTTTTCATTGTCCATTAAAGTATTGAACCCTCAGAGCATAGTTTTAATTCAGGCATTAGGACAAAATTATACTATCTCTAGGAAAATGGATAAAAGTCTTGTTCACCATGCTATGAGAAGTAAGCTGGAGTCACATAAACACCACATGTTTTCTTTCATACTCAAAATATGGGTTTTTAAAAAATAGAATATATGAATGTAGAAGAGGGAGTGTTTGGGAAGAGGAGGGTCTCCTTTGGAGAGAAATGAGGGGAACAAGAAAATTAATAAAAGTATGATCAAAGTACATTACATACATGTGTAAAAATGGCATGGTGAGCTCTATTATTTTGTGCAATGAATGTACAATAATAAAATGATTGAATATTAAGATTGAATAGCATGGCTTTCTTATATTCCTCTACCATGCCATAACTGACTACATCTTTTTATATTTACTTTGCATCCCCTTGTGGGGTAAAGGTTTCTGGGGTTAAAGAAATAATTATTTATAGAAAAATAATCTCCATTCTTTAAAGATTGCTATATTCCTCTTGATTTATTTTGATCTTTTTATTAATTTATTTTTAAATGACACATAAACATGAGTGTTGTACATACTCATGGTGTACTACCTGATGTGTCCATACATACATACATACATACATACATGCATCTTGTACTGTTTCAATCAGTTCAAACATATCTATCTCTTTAAATATTAAGCATTCCTTTATGATGAATAATTCAACAGCCTATCTTCCAGCTTTTTGGATACACAATAGATGCTATTATGCAGTAGTTCACCAAAGCATCTTCTTTCTAACAAATTGTTAGAATCCATTTTTTCCACCCCCATGTCTTCCTACTTTCACCTCCATTTTCATTTTCTTCTTTTACCTATCAGCTTTTCATGTTTTAGCACTTCTCCCATAACTTATGCATATAGTATTTTATTATACCTTTCTTAAGGACAAAAGTCCCATTCTGGACATGTGTGCTGGTGTGAGAACATATGGTGATAAAAATACTTGGTGGTATATTTTGTTTTAGGGACCTGGAAATTCATCTATTCCTGGAGGGTAGGAAGACATTATTCCTCAGCCTCTGGAGTAGGAGAATGTGTCCCAGGCCAAGCATCTTCCTTCCTTCGGTTGGTGTATGCATATTCTCCAGTTGCCTGCAGTACACTATATGCCAAATAGAAACCGAGTCTCTGGTACATTCTATATGCCTCACTTTGATTCACATTTAACAATTACTGTCATTACTGTAGATGGAAAATTTAGGTTAAAGAAATGTTCCTTTAAAAACTTTAAAATCTTTGTATTCTGGTTGTTCTCTGGTATATATTCTAGGTTAAAGAAAAGACAGATGCAAATTGGGATAATTAGCCATAAACCTTTTGGGGACTAATTATTGCCATTCAATTTGAAAAAATCCAACCAATTTAAGTACTCAATTGCAAAATACTGTAACCAAAATTCAGTTAGTCAGACACATTTGGCATTTAATAATTTCTTTTATATTATAAATTTGAGCTCTGTTTTGCATTATTTGCTACAAAAAGATCTGCAATAAATCTGGCTTCTTCTCCTTAAACAGCTGCTGGATTGAGACATTGTTTGCTACATTCTTCATCCAATTAATTATTTTATTTTAAACCTATTGAGGAATCAGTCTAGCAGATGTACAAGAATTATATTAGAATCATATCTATTGCATGAATATACAAGCTCTTTGGGAGCTGAAGTCTAGCTATGAGGTGCAGTGGTTTATTCCCATTTAACTGATCTCATAGTGAGTTTTGTAAGATATTCAGAAACTAAGGATATTTCAGATATAGTAATGCCAAGAAAGAAAATATAAGCAAACGGAAGAATTCTTGAGTCCTTTCCATGAAGATCTTTCTGATGTCATAATTTTCAAAGATAGGCTGTGTTAGAATGCTTAATTATTTTTCATCTTGCAAAATAATTTTTTCCTAAAATGGAAAAACTACTAAACCTACTGCAAAGTTGGACTTTTAGACTATTTCTGTATCAAAAAACACACCTGTGGGTAAGGACAGGGGCTTGCTTTGTAGCCAAGACTTGCCTCAAACTCTTGATAATCCTACCTCAGCCTTCCTAGTGCTAGAATTACAGTCATGAACCACTATGCATGGATAGAAAACACTTTTTTGAGCAGTGGAAAGTTTGTAAGGTTTTATGTTAATATCAAATGGAGCTTTTGATTGTGGTAAGTGTGGTTAAAGCGATGAAAACCTAAGTTTGGCAAATTATTCATCTGATACAAATTGCTCATGACTTCTGAGTTGGGTTTCAAAAACTGGAAGATAATTTGAGTATTATTTATTTAATGCTAAGCTATGAAAACTATAGATAAGGAAAATGTAAGTAGCACTGTATGCCCCTACGGGTGAGTGTGTGCTTGGGTATCAATACCGGTGCATCCCACACAAACGTTACTGACATCTACAGAAAGTACTTTGGGAATTTTCAGTTTCTGCTGATGATTTTACGTGTGCTTATTAGAAGGACTACTTAAATTTGTACTTAAAATAAACCTAAAGACAACTTTCCATTTGTAAAAAAAAATGGGACTATCTCTGGTACTCATTTTTAGGCTGGCCGCACTTCTTCCATTGGTGTACATGTCAAATTTAACTACTGCTGATGTAATTTTTGTGAAAACATGTCTACCTACATACCTACTTTTATTATTATTTTTATTTTTATTTATTTTTTTTTTTGGTTTTTCGAGACAGGGTTTCCCTGTGTAGTTTTGCGCCTTTTCCTGGAACTCACTTGGTAGCCCAGGCTGGCCTCGAACTCACAAAGATCCACCTGCCTCTGCCTCCCGAGTGCTGGGATTAAAGGCGTGCGCCACCAACGCCCGGCCTTTTATTATTTTTTTATCAAGTGGAATAATTCTTCTACATAATAATTAAATACCAAGTCCCCTCACCCCCGGGAACAGTGGTATAAGCTGCCTTCTTCATGGAAATATTTCAGCCTCTCAAACCACATTTTTCAACTAAGCTTCAGTTAACACAGCCATAGAAGTACCATATTAATAAAATGCTCATGTTAAAAATGGTTACTTTTTATTTCTATTTTATTGTCTTCATCATGTTTAACTGTTAGACATTTTTAGCCTATAAAATGTTTTATAGGAAAATGTAAAGTGCTCCATAGCTCCTTCCTTTTGGTAGTTGGTGGTAGGAGCTCCCAACCATTGGAAACTTCTAGCTGAAATTGGAGTCTACACTGAACTAACCTCAAAAGTCACCCTGTTTCCCTCCTCATCCATTACAAATGTGTAATTTTGGGCTGGTGACTGACTTTCTCATACAACTTTAAAGATCCTTCTATATAAACTGTGGCATCTCCTTAGCTACTCCCAGAGAAAACCACATGTCTACACTGAGGAAAAACCTTCCCACATGGAGAGGAGCCAGCCTGTTGGAGAGCGAGGTGGGTGGAACACTCCCAGACAATGCAGATCAGTGATTCCTGATTCCTTGAGACTTTCAGTTTCAAGGACACTAAATCATGTTTGGCTGAAGCAGCTGTGTGCTTCAGGACAGCAACCATACAGTCTTTTTTTTTTTTTTTTTAAATTTCTAGAGCATTTTTCTAGCACTTCTACCCCATTAAATACTACAACTATCTTCTGGGACAGTTCGGAGTTGACTAGATACACGAACACTTCAGTTTTCAGTTGAGGAGTTATACTAAAACAATAATTTTATGGGAAAATACTGGGCCAGAATAAAAACTCTGTCTCCAGGTGAGATTTTGCTGTGAGATGTTCTGAAACTCAGAACATTTGCTAAATTATCCCTCAAATGGTAAAAGAGGAGAGATACACTCGATGTGTGTAACTGATAGATAAGTGGGAAAAAAAATCTTAAGAAATGTTAGACATAGAAGCTGTGAAGGCCACTACAGTGGATTCATAGGTTTTGAAACAGAAGAATGGAGTTTAAACTCTGTACACAAGCAGCATACATGTGGAACCAGGATGTGGTGAGAAATAAGCTCTCAGTGAGGGCCAGGACATGGACCAATTCCCACATTCCCTTGTTAAAAGACATTTTTCTTTTATGACTGTTAAGATTTGCCCCATTGACAAGATGTTTTACATGACAGAAATAATGCATATTGCAAAACAGTGGCAGCCAGAGTGGTAGCTTACAGACAAGGGAGACCTAACAGGAACTGAGTGTTTTCTGAAAGGGCCAGAGCAGATGGGACTAAGGTGTGAAGGTCAACAGCATACATGACAACAAGCACTCTTGCCTTCTCCTTGGGAATCCTGCAAACCCCATCAAGGTTTGAGGACCTGCTGATGTTCCCAGTCTTCTGGATATGGGTTTATATTACAAAAGGAAAGCTTTCTCCAATTCTGCACTAATTTTCTTAAAAGACGAGTGGCTTTATTTTATTTATTTATTTGTTTATTTTTTTGCTCAGCAGGATGTTAATATCCATGTAGACTTATTTGAAAATTCCTTTAACAGTCTAATATGTATTGATAATCATGTAAGACTATGCTGCATTTGTCAGCTCCCTTAAGTCCTTAGGGATGTGTGAGTTAGCTTTCCACTGAGATGATGACTTTCTGAGAGAAACCATTTCTAAAGAGAATGGGTTTATTTGGGCTCACACAGGGAAGGTGCAATCTACAGCTATTGGACCCAGGCTTTGAGCTTTTGGTAGCACCTCCATCAGATATGAATGATAGGGGAAGGCCATTCCCCTCATGGCTATGACTGGAAACTGAAAGAACAGACCAGAGTTTCATAGTCTTTGTTAGTCTATACCACTAATGAGAAGACTCTCTATTGGGCTCTAGCTCCAAGTCTCTCCCATGAGAGAATCAATCTGGTTCTTTTAATGTATGGCCCTTTGGGTTGCATGTAGTTCTAATATAACCTGTGTAATATTCACATATATAGAGAGAGTGGTAAACTTGTTTAATGTATGTGTTGAATGTGGAGCTCCTTAAAAACAACTTGATAATACAGAAAAAATATTATGCTTAACTGAAATATTACTTTGACCCATCCCTACCCTAATTTTTGGTGTTACTTTCCACTGACCTTTTAAAAATCTACCTAACTTTTGGCTCTTACTTAAAGATGGTTGATTATTTATGTTTTGACTTATTTCACACTAGAAAGCCCATGAAGTATCCATCTCTCCATTTTCCTTTCAATCATCTGGTCCAGGCTTCCTTTGCTTTGTGTATGTCCATGTAGACATTTGTTCCATTAGTTACCAACTGCCTGTGGATGGCTTTGATGTCTTTTAAGGTGGTAGGCACTCTAATGCTTTCTCTGTGTCCTTGTGGCTCACATTGTTTTCTGCTTTGGCCTGTGCTGAAATCTAAGCTTACTTTATTTATTTTAGTTCACATAGGCCCTTGAATAGTCTTTGGATGCTTTGAGGAAGAAAGAAAATAATAGACAGAAATGGAGATGAGAGAGATAGAGTCTCCACTAGATAGTGTTATCATCTTTAAGCATCTCCTCCAAATTGTAATCCTCCATTCATTCCCTTGGTCCAGCCAAAGGTCAAAAGCCCTAGGGAATTCAGAAATAAGACACCTGCAGGCAGCTCATTTCTACAGTTCAGCACACACACCTGTAACCACCAAGTAAAGGTTGCCTATGTACTTCAGACTCCGAGCCTCGCCTCCTTTTTCCATAGTTCTGGTCACAGAGTTCTCAGCTCCTCAATCTCAGGCTGTATCTTAGGATACCCAACGTCTGTATCTGAGAATACTGTTCAAATATCAGAGGATACTCACAGCATGTCACATCATGAGAATTTCACAAGCAGGGGTTACATCTCTGGGGTTACAATCAGAATGTAGATGTGATCTAATATCTATTGTTGCCATGAATCTAGGTGAAGGAAAGTCTTAGGACTGCATCCTTGTTTTGGAAGCTTTATTTTGCTGCTTGTGGAGACTGCTCATAGTGAGCTAGCTAGCTTGAAGGCTTCTTGGTGGGATTTCCCTCTGGCTGGGGCACGGTAGTCCTTTTGAGCAATATTAATGCTTTTAGACTTGAACTTTGTACTTTCATATCGATATTTTTGTACTAGATTTCTTATGGTTAGTAATAAATGGGTATTACTTTTCCCATGCCCATGTTCTCATTTATTTAATTTTTTTTCATGGTTTTGTTTTGGGTGTATCTTTCAGGAAAAATAAGCATTGCTTCTTAAATTTAAAAGCAATTCGTAATCTGTGGAAGTTTCTTGTTTACACTGATTTCATAGAAAAGTTTATTTATTCAGCTTATGTTACTTTTAAATTTTCTATTAGTCTCCAATTCTCTCTTCTCTTTATTTGTTTCTTTCTAATGTACTGTGGTAGCTTTCTTTCATATATGGGCATATTTGTATATATGTGAATAAATTTTACATTTTTAAATATAAAATTTTAAAAGATTTCCTTTCTTACAGAATATAAAATTTTGTATTTATTTAAATACTATGTGTATTGGAGTTGGGACATGTGGAGGTAACCTTGAGTTGCTATATCATTTCTTATTCAGACTGAAACATGTCTGAGAGTGAAATGTTGTAACATTGCGTACTTACCATGCCTTGGAAAGGACCTCCCTCTTCTAAATGTAGATAAAACAGTTGGGATTCAAATCATTCCTTCCACAGATATCTTTACCCAAGGCTACAGAGTAGCTTATTCTACAGGAAGCATCATTATGTAAATATAAATCATTATGTAATATAAATCATTAAAATAATTAATATCTGAAAACTTGGTGTGCAAGACTGTTGATCACTGCAAACTGTCTCTCATGTAAAGCTCACGTCATTCCAGAACTTTATTCAATAGATACATATGATTTTTTTCTCTAAAATATGCATGGAATTATATCTCCTGGTAGAAGAGCCTCGTTCCCAATAAACAGGCAGAGAAAGGATATTTGTAGTAGGAGCTTTGGGGAGATAATGTGGGTGGATGTGAAGTCTTACATCAGATGGTAAGACTGCCTCTCAGTTTGTAGAGTGTGCTGTAACTCCCAGTGAATTGTGTAAATAGACATCAAGGAGAAATTCCCAGCTGTTGTGTCCTGCAAACACTGGGTGACCAATGACAAGTGACCAGTGACAAAAGCATGCTGCTGATTCTTTTACTTAAAGTGTGTAGCAGAAAAGGATCCTAGTCTGAAAGTAACTTTTAACTTTGCAGATATTATGTGTCTTCACAAGCGGCTACTGAGGAGATGAGTAAGAAATGATCTTTAATAATCTATTACTTTTTAGGGCATAAGATTCTAGCCTCATTAGTTTTTCAGCATGAAATACACTTCATTCTATATATCTGAATCTATACATATAGTAATACAAAATCCATGTGTGTGGTGTGTGTGTGTGTGTGTGTGTGTGTGTGTGTGAATATTTATTTGCTCATGGTGAACACAAGCTCTATTTTTCCACTTGAGAACACATATCTGTCACCATAATTCCAATTTTTCTTCTTTGAGAATAAGCTTAGACCAATATGTTGGTCAGATAGAAGAAGAACCATCTCATCTTTGTTTTGCTAGAGAGTTTCAATTATTTAAAAAGCACAAGTAATTAAGACATTAAGAATTAAAGTGGCTCCAAGAAGAGTTATAAGACATGGAACCCTGGGAGGGTTGCCTGGGTTTCTGAGTTTGAATTTCATCAAAAGTGACAGGGTCTGGCTGTGGGTTCTCGTGATTTTTTTTTTAAGTAAGAGGCAGTATATTGAAAACTATGTAAACTTTAGGTATCTGAACACTGTGTCTTCTATTTCTTACCTAAGTCAGAATTATTTGTGTCATCCAAAGCTCAGTAAAAATATACATGTTACTGTGTATATGAAATAACTTAATAGCCGATAGTTCAATTGCAGAAGTAAGGATTGTTTGTACATTGTGCATGTGTATGAGAGACAAAGAACAGGAGTGAGTGTCTGACATGAATACTTTTAAAACTTCATTTTCCAATGATGATTATAGCATGCTGGTGTAGTCAAAAGCCATGAAGGAATCATCAGTGCTATTTCTGTAGTCTTAACAATGTTAAACAGCTTCCCACACAGTATAAGGTCTACCTCAACAGAAATTAGTGAGCACATAGGATTCCTGATACAGTCTTCCTAAGTTACTTGAGTACTGTGTAAATATCTGAGTGGCCGCTCTTATTTATCACGAAATAAAGTAATTTTTGAGGTGAAACCCACTTTCCACTTATTTAAAATTTTTTTCGTAAGTTCACAAATTATCGATTCTTTCTTTGAAGATGAACGCTTCATGCTTTTAAAGACACTTGGGATATTAGTACATCAGTTCAAGCATAACATATGTCAACTGTCCACTATTGCCAAAGCGCCAGTTCCGTAGCCCCACAGTGGATCAACTTCTGACATTGGAAGGAAACAGACAAATTTAAAAAATTTGGAAATCCTCAACTTCTTTTGTTTTAGTTTTTTCTTCTCTCACACAGCATGTCTTGACCACAGTTTTTCCTCCCTCCACTCCTCCCAGTAACCCCCAACTCCCCGCTCTCTCTCTCCACTCCTCCCAGTTCCCCCCCACACCCCTCCATTCCTCCCAGTTTCCCACATACCTTCCCTCTCCCCTGACTCTCTTTTGAATAAGAAGGCTGATGAAAGTATCATCTCTTGATTCCCCACCAACCTTTTATTTTAAAGTGTGTTCAGTTTTAAAAGATTTCCTTTCTTACAGAATATATGGCTATACTTCCTGTTTGTTTTTATGAATTACCTTTTCTCTTTCAGCAACAAATCTATAAAATTATTATATGAGCCTCAAGTGTTGGGAAAATGGGATATCAGTGAAAGTGAAAAATTGGAAAATAATACCAAATGGATTTTCTGATACAAAGTGGTTCCCAATAGTATAGCTCAGATACAGGCTTAAGTCCTCAAGAAATGCTTACGGAGTGAGAGATTGTGTGAACTTTCTTAAGTGGGGATTAACAATAATGTAATAGTAAAGTTTTCACCAGAAATCAGACAACGCCTCAAAAAAAATCAAATTAATAAACCACACCCCCCTTTTCATACTTTCCTAGTTTTTGTTGGACACACTCTCTGCATATTTCAGGAATGATTTCAACTGAACAGTTTAGTTTCCTAAAGCAGTCAGCACATGTACTGAACACCAGATTAGCTCATGAGGGAAAAGTGTTCACTGTGGCACTTGGAGATCCCCACAACAGGTGGGCAGAGTGGGGTCAGTACACCATCAACACTTAGGCAAGTGAAAAGGGAAGATGTGAATAAAGATTTAATATTCCAAAAAACAATTGATACCATATTGTGGAAGGTAAACATAATGTTGAAGTATAAAAGAAAACCTATCATCATCATCTGTCTCTCTATCTGTCTATCTGGAGAAGTGGACTATATTGGTGTCTAACAATGAAATAACAATAAAACTACCATTGTTTGTGTTCCCAATTCTTTGATCGGACAGATTTGGCTGTGCTATGTGATAGTTGTATGTTCAATCTTTTCTAACATTACAATTAAAAACTTCATTGTTCCACTTATTTTTATGTGTAAGTTGGCATCTAGAATGACTGGTATCTCTCAGGTAGGAGTCAGCTGACTTTTTCTGGAATGGGTCAGATAACGAACATTTCTGCCGTAGACTCTCAGTTGCAACTACTCATCTCCGAAGTTGTGGGAGGAAAATACCTACATGCAAGGTGACCACGGGTGGATGTGCCTTTAGATTCCTGTTGCTTTAGCTGAGATGTGCTAATGTAAGCATGAGCATAGGTGGGATTTGCTGTAGATCCTTTCCCAGTGTTCACAATCAGTATCTATTGGTCTCAGGGGCAGTTCTGTTGTAATACTGAGCCTGCATGTAGGGTGGACCACCACTGCCTTCTGTGATTCATAGACCTACATCTCAGAAGAATTTGATGAACTCATAGCTCTTTATACATTCATATTTAGATAGGAAGTGCAGCCTCTTTTTGTTCCTCATTTTCTCACACACAGAGGCAGTGTTGCCCTTCACCTTCTGTCAAAGGCCGTCTGGTTCCAGAGCCAGTCTTGGCTAAAGTTTGGTGTGTTATCAGGGACAATACTGGGTCCATAAACTGGCAGTGTGCAGTGAATTCTACTCACATGGTTGAGACCGGGTAAGTCTGTGGTAATACACTCCCTCCCCCTTCCACAGAGGTGAAATAATATCTTACTGGTGTGGACCATTTTGTTAGCCTCGACATTAATATTGTTGATAAAAATATTTCAGATCTTACTTTGTAACTGCGCTTGTCCCTGTGCCCAGGTACACAAGATCTTGTTGACCTGCTGGAACTGGGTCATGGATGGCCTCTTGACTGGACTGGCTGTCACTGTTTTTCATAGCTCTGGGTTTCTTTCATGCATCTTCCTGTGACTTCGGAGCTTCACTCAGTAGCGGGCATCCCTCAGAGCACTCTTCTTCTTGAGCTCAGGTGGCTGCCTGCTCTCCATGCGTGACACTTGCTCTGTCCCTGGTTCTTCCTTTCCGGGCACTCAGTGCCCGCCTGAACCAAGCGTCTTTGGGTTTCCTTGCTGGTGCCATCTCCCCCGCCTCTGTTCCTGCACTTGTTATGGGTTCCTGTCCTGCCTTCCCCCGTAGACTAATGTGAGCTTACCAGAGTAGGATCACATTGATTCTTTTCAGTGGGGAATCATATAATTCAATATTTTGTTGAAATACCTATAGTCTGTAGTTGTCATTGGTTAAATCACAAACAAAACTTATTCATTTTAGACTTGAAGAGACTTTTTAAGGAACATTTAAGGTATTTCCTCAAATATAAATAAAAATAAAGTAAGGCCAGAGCAAATGATAAGGGTGGTATTTTGGTCATAGTACAGACTGGGTAACTTGAGATTAACAGTAAGAGTAAGCTACATGGGCTGGTTTTCCTGAAGGATAATTCTGCTTCCGGATTGTGTTTTACAATTCTAGAGTCAAAATGCTACTCTGATTAGGTAAATGGACATATGTGAGACTGGCAATGCTCCCCTTTCTGTATGGAGCATTTATGAGGAGGACTCCTCAGTGATAGTGCTCCTCGTTGCCAAAATGAATGCACACAGACTGTTTCCTGTGTATGTGATGAGAGCATTCCACTCCTTGAGGCCAGGTTAGAGACCCCCGCTGAGGTCTGGACGGTAGAGATAGACCAGTAGGACAGGGAATGTGGAATGGAGAAAATTCTCAGACTGAGAACGGGCAGCATCACTTTCCTACAGGTCACCCTGCTGGGTTTTTGGTTATGATCAGGATCACTTACAAAAGCAACCTAATTGTCTGGGTGCATTAGTCTCAGGGAAGGCAACTATTTACCACAGATATCAAGGAGTCAAACTTGCTGATGTCAAAGTCCAGGGACTTGATAGCAGGAAGATGACTTAATCTCATTGGGCTTAGTTTTCTAATGTTTAGAGCAATGATACTGAAAGTAGCTAGATTCATGGAGTAGGTTATTTAAGGACTAAATGAGATAATGTAGGTTAGACGTTTAGAACACTTAAAATATCATTTGGAGTCACATAGATGTGGGTTTTTAACACTGGCTTTAACTTTTACTAGCTATACAATAGTGGAATATTAACTAAACTCTTAAGGTACCCTTCTGTTTGTCAAGAGGGTAAATATTACCCGTTCTGTGGGATGGCTTCAGGAATTAGTTCAGATAAGTAAAGTCAGACTTCTAATTTATGCTTTTTGCTCAGTAAATGATAGCACTCACTGTCATTCTGTGGAGAGAAATACCTGATATAAATGACCTGGTTGCTTCTAGGAAGAAAAAAATGCATACATATATATGTAAAACATCTTTATGATATATCATTTATTTAAATCATAGACTGTCCTCTAGATAAACACTATAAAGTATAATCACCGATTAAACACAGTTTAGTGTTTTCTTTGGACAATTAACTAAGAAACATTAAAAAGTACATATGGAACTGTCCTTTGAAGTCCCACTACCTGGTTTGGAGAGACTGCTCAACAGCTGAGTTCCTGCTACTCTTCCAGAGGATCTGAGTTTGATTCCCAGTACTTATGTTGGACGGCTCACAGTCACCAGGAACTCCAGTGCCAGGACACCCAATGCCCTCTTCTAGACTCTGCAGGCACCTCCACACATGTGGCACATGTATGTCCTGAAGTGTTAATGTGCTCATGTGCATATATACATGTTATCACACACACAAAAACACAAACACATATAGAGAAAGAGGGGGGAGGGAGATAGACACAGATGATTATTTTAAAGACCCAATACTTGAGAAATTTTACATCTTGGAGATAGATTGTTTAGATACTTCCGCAGATTTTTCAGAGGGAACTATATTGTCACAGATGAACGTCTAGCTTATAGAAATAATACTGAAAACTCATATAAGAGCTCCACTTGGTGTTAACTTTCAAAAACATGGAAATCTGAATCAGCTCTCCATAGAGGACTATTGGGTGCAAAAGAATGCCCCCACCCTGGTGGTTTTCCATGCACCCTCCTTTCCTTGTCTAAATCTTTAAAAAGTATTTTTAATAAGAATCCTGTCTTAGGTCTTAGAGTGATACAATTGAATTCTGAAGTTCTTTTGCTCAAGCTGTAACTGTACTGGGCGTCAGTGAGGTGTCAATTGTACTATTTCATAACTTGATGATGATCTCTCTATTTATAACATCCAAACTTGTCAGAACTCTTAGACTTTTATTTTCATTTTTTCCCCCTATCCACTTTCCTTGTCAATAGGACACATAAGAATCATATTACACATCAGCAAACCCATTCTATAGTTTGGATTTCAATGCTATTGAGTAGCTGCTACAAAATTTTCATAAATATTGGGGAGGAATGAAATGAAATGGCACTTTATAGCAATTTGTGGAAAAAAAAACTCATGTTAAAATAATAAAAATGCTTTTCTGTTGTGAATGAACGGGCTACGAACACCAGTTAGTGGGGATGAATCAGGGACAGCCTGTCTTCATTGGGTTGTTAACGAATTACTTCTGTGGTGCATGCGCTACCCTGGGTACTCATCTATTTTTGTTTAGTCTCAGTATCTGGTTACAAAACTGCTGTGAGTTCTTTCTGATAGACCGAAATGTCACAGTGCTTGGTACTTCTCAAAAGGCCTAGATTTAATTAATTTATCAATTTCCTCCTCCAGTGAATACTTTGAAAATATAGCCACTAAGTCCAGTTTAATTACCTGGTATTCATAAACAAGGAAGTAGGAAACACAAATTCCCATAAACTATGGCTCTTCAGTGTTTGTAAGACCATCGGTTGACATAATTCTGCATAGAAATTGTCATGTTACAAACAACAGAATAGCTATTTAAATTAGTGACTGAAATGAATGATGGTGATGTGTCAAAAAATTCTTCTCATATGTTTGGGACCAACTCTAAAGAAGAGACATGATTTGACAGAAGAGTCTTAGATAGTCAGGAGTGAGGTACTGCTAAACAAGAAAAGGAGAACAGTTTACCTAGAGTCAGGAGAGATCATTACATGAAACAGTGAGGCAGAGGAAAGGAAAAGAGATAGATGGATTAAATGACCTGGGAATATATACAATTTTTTCCCTCTGGGCAGCTGACTGAACAGGGAGTAGCTGCCCAGTAAAGTGGTGAGTGTTCTCCAGTAGAGAAAACCAAGTCAAAGGTGTCTGCTGGCTAGAGATTAAACAAGGAATTCTGACACTGGGTGGGAAGGTAAAATAGATGCCTTCAAAGGATGTTCTATCTTTGACATGTGGTGACCCATGAGTTATCTTGCTGATGAGCTAGTCAATGCAGTGTGAATACTATAACAGTACAAAGTGTTTTGTAGTCACAAGTTAGCTTCCTGAGTCAGGATGACTAAGTTTTGGAGGTTCATAAGTGGAATGGCACCTTTCTATAAGGAAGACTATGTAGAATTTTAAAACCTCACTTCCCAAGTCTCACATAAGAAAATTAGGAGGAAAAATCAAAACTTAATTTCCAGACAGATTTTAGTCTAGAAGTACCCTTTGAGGGGCATCTGAATCACTAAGAAAAGCAGCATGCTTAAAATCTCTATTTATCAACTTTTGGAATGGAATCAATTTTGTCAGAAACTGTGGCATTAAATAAGCATGTAAACAAGTTATCAATGGTATAGTTCAGTGGGAGAGTGTTTGTCTGACATCTACAAAGTCCTAGGTTTGATCACCAGCACCAGAAAGACAACAAGACAAAAATCAGTTTAAAAAATGAATAAAAATATTTACCTTTTTATTTACAGATAGCATATATTTAATAAAAGATGGCACGGGTGGTAACATCTGGAGGGCAGTTCTTCAATTTATTAAATGTAAATAAATAAATGTCTTCTCGAACATTTTCATCTCCATTAGTCTGGTCGAAGTAATCAAGATATGACGCTACTATGCAGTGTAGGAGTAAACTGCATGGTCCTAAAAACTGTGGCTTATGATGGATGATGGCAAAGAAAGAAATAAAGGAAGGAAGGAGGGAAGAAGGAAGGAAGGAAGGAAGGAAGGAAGGAAGGAAGGAAGGAAGGAAAGAAAGAAAGAAAGAAAGAAATGTACCTTTATGTAGGATACTTTCCAAGTTACCTCACATAAACAAATCAAACAAAACTCCAAAGTTCCATTTGTAATGCTATTTGGCTCATTTGCATAGTTGAACTTATTTGAACCAGAAACAATGTTGCAATTAGAATATCCCTTCTCTTTTCTTTGGAGTTTCAACTTTAATTCTGAGATCCCTTCATACGCTTATTCTGCAAAATTCATAGGTGTCGAATCAAAATTTCCACTAAGCCAATCCCACCCCAATTACGAAACAGTTAACAAATTGGAGGCCCTGAATTTCCATTATAGACTTGTGAAAATATCAGAAATCTGGGGAAAGTGTGACTTTGGGGAAGGTTAATGCATAGTAGTGATCGATAGCATTTATTATCAGCAGAATGACAGAAGCCAATAAATAATTCACTCTCCTAAGGCCCCACTGATACCTAGCAAAGCCTCATGTCATCATCAGCATTATTTAAAAGATGGCATGGAAGGTAACATCTGGGAGCCAGTTCCTCATTTAATTAAATTATCCTGTAATGAAATCTTCTGTAATGAGATTAATTTTAATTATTCATTAGGAGTTGACATGGGCACAGGTCGCATGAATAATACATGAGCGCTTTGCCTGTTCCATTTCTAAGAAAGGACCTACTTTACTGCAACAGCGCTTTTATGCTGAATCCTCATTGTGGTCACCTAAGAAGCTGGCTTGATTTTTATTTCAGAACCCAGAGAGAAATTAATAGGCTCTTCCATCCAGATTCAAATTCCCAACCTACACATTCTTAGCACACTCATCAATTTTGGGTTGAAGCAATTTCCAATTTTTAAAATACTTGGAAGGTGACAAAGATACAAAGATGTTTATAGAGTCATTTATGGTATATTCCTAATGTAAGCATGGCAATGTCTCTCTTATAACGACTGAAAGGGGTGTAACTGTACTCTCACACTGGTATCAGCTCAAAGTGTGAAACTAAGTTTGAACTTGGATGGTCTGTCAATTACTGACTGAAATTTACGCCACTAGCTGCCACCAACCATATCTACCCAAGTCTTGAAAGACAAGACAAGTGGGTTGGCAGATTTACCCACAATCCACTGGTCTTCAGCAGGGTCCCCTTTACTCAGCCATCCAACATCCACGAAGCAGCAGCCTCCCTGGTGTTCCTGGCTGGATATACTCATGCTTGTAGACTCGTTTTCCTTCAGTTACACAGAAGTCCGAGTCCTGTTCTTTGTAACCTTAGAAAATGAGGTTAGGGTTTGTATTAACAGGAAGACAGACAAGTCTTAAAAAGAAAAACAAACAAACCCTGCTTGATTATCTCACCCTCGCCATTAGAGCGTGTTTGTGGATTACTCTTTTTGTTCCCACTGAAATGAAATGTCCTCAGTAAGCCCCGGAAAGCGTGTCCCGACTTCACCTGAATGTCATTCCACACGGATCCCTCTCACCTCTGCATCCCTCTCACTCCTCTGCCCTGCAACTCCTACCCCTTCACCTCTGCTCCCCCATTCTTGCTCCTTCTCACCCTCCTCCCTCTCTACCCTCCCTCCCTCTCACCTTTCCGACATCTTTGTGTCCCTGTATTACTTTAGTCGTTGGAAGGAGCCATATTTTTCTCTCCATTCATTACTTTTGGATCTTTTCCAAATGCGCCTGTGATCATGCTTCAGATCTTAGCTTAAGGGTGCTGCCTCTGAGAAGTCTTCCCAGAATCCTCACTGAAATTCTGTTTACTTATTACAGTCTCTCACAGCATCTTCTTGAGCTTAAAAAATATTGTGTTAAATTATTTTACCTCCCCTCAAATTCTCAGTGGCTTTTTCTTTCTTTTCTGTAATTTACCCAAATATTAACTGATAGTGATTTTCTATGTCTAGAAAATTATAAAGATAGACAGCAACTGACACAGATATAAGTCCTGGATAATCATCTTCTAATATTTGTTTTATGAAGGCATTGGATGTTTTTATTTATTTATTCATTTTGTTTATTGAGAGCATGGTATGAAGACCAAAGTACAGCTAGTCTTCTATAGTTCTTTGGGGTTTTTTCATTTATATTAGCCATGTTAGCAGAACACATTTCTTACTATATTGGTAGTGCTGGTGTATAGAAGAAGGTCAGGATTGTTGTAGTCACACCACTTTCTAAACATCTCATTTTGTAGAATTATAGATTTTGAGTGTTATACTACATAAAAACACAAAAGTTCAGATAAATACCCAGGTATAGTGGTTCACACCTATAATACCAGCAGAGGGCTGTGGTATGGGACTACCCATAAGTTCAAAGCCAGCCTGGTCTACATATGAGTTTCAGACCATCCTAGCCTACAGTTCAAGAGCCTGTCTCAGAAATAAGCCAGCAATATTCAGACAACCAAGTTAATGTTATCTTCTGAAAAAAAATCACTTTGTTCTAAAGAGGCTTACTGCCAGGATTATATGTGGTTTAGTGGACAAAATTCCACTGTTCTCTGCTCTCTTTCAGTCCTGATCACTTAGTGCTATTGATAAGATAGAGCCCCAAACATTGAGTGTCGAGGTGCTCTAGCTCTGAGTGTCACTCAGTCAGCCCCTGTCAGTCAGCATGTAGGGAATGTGATTCAGCTTTAGAACTTATGAGACAACATGGATTTGAATCTACAGATGCACATGTATCTTTTGTTTTTCCTGATTGTACATGGCTGAATTGTCTCTGATATGCTCCAAGGAGACATAGAGACAGAATTCATGCAACAATGGCCTCACATTCCTTGAGTATAAGGGAAGCGATCCAAGCTTTTAATGTCTTTCAGAATTTTAAAACAGTGCAGCCCAGAATGGAACATTTCTTTCAACAGAATCGGTTCATGTGCAGGTTGGTAGCAAAGTATGACTTTCAAAGCAGAGACTGTGCTGTGCTTTCTTCGGGGGGTGGTATCTGGAAATTGTATTAGTTGTCCTGAATGTATTTTTCTGTTGACCATGGTCCAGTTGGCATGAGTCACTGCAGTGACCATTTTAGCACAAACTAGAAGTTGTATTGTGTTTCAGTAGTTTTCCTACATGAGGCCGACTGTGCTTGCCAATCCACCTATCTGATCGTGCCTAGTGAGGACAAAACCATACCAAAACCTACTAATTGTCACTACGTTCTTTGTAAAATAAATATGCTCTTCCATCCATGTTCATTCTGTTAAAACTATCTTAGGCACTCTGAGTGTCCTTGTGAGTATACCTACATATAAATAGTTCAAGAGGTTCCCATTTAAAATATGTTATGGTCTGTTTATATGTGGTTGAGAATTTACCTCATTGCTGAAATTTCGCAATAGAGCCAGCAAGTGAACCACACACAACTCCAGCCAACAAGTAATGAGCTTTAGCTACTTAGGCATGAGAATGTCATCCAAGCTCTAATTGTCCACTTAAATACAGCTGTTGCTGTAGTTCTCTGCATATGCTATAATGTAGAATGCCTTAATTTTCAAACAAAAAAAGGAAAATTGTATTTAGAGATGGATGAAGGCTTGAGAGAACATTTGTCCGTTTTCTGTTCTTAAGTTCTTTTGTGTCCATTGTCTTGAATGACTGCAAAATAAAAAAATACTATTTAAATGACAAGAAAATTGATGAAAAAAAAAACCACTAGGTGAAAACTCAGCAATGTGCTTTTGTGGGCCTTGGGATATGTTTCTGCTTTAGCTAATTATCACTGGATTCAATAATAAATTCTCAAGACTTTGGTTGCTAGTTTAAACATTGTTTGTTGTTTGGCTGGTTTTGTATCCATTTGCCTTTTTTCCAAGTACTTCTAATGTACATTTGACACCATTCACTGTGTCTTCTACTTATTTATCAGTCACTCTACTGTACATAAGTCACTGTGTCACATACAGTAAACAAGTAAACAATTTGGTAAACAAGCAACAATTCTATTCTTTTTTCCAGTCAAGTCAAGATGGGGGGAAAAAAAGCAAAAACCATGTAAATAAATATAAAATCCAACTGTCTTATGTCCTGTAAAGTTAAGTAAGTAACTTTTTTCCTGAGGAAGTATTTGAGAGAAGACAATGACTGATGAGTATAATGAAGCAAAGAATGTTCTAGATAGTATCCATACTCCATATGGGCAGGGAGGAAGCATGGTGGACAATGGCACCCTGGGAACAAAGAAAAACATTATGTGTGATAAGACTCTCCAGGTCAGTGGGGACCTTAGAGGCACCTGCAGGCCTCCATAGAAAGTCCTTAATGTATTAAAGTGAGAGTGTTAGAGTAAGATTTGCATTCAGAGTAGATGGCTCTGGCTGCTTTATGGTGCAAAAAATAGCCACATGAATACAGGATAGAAAATAATGATCACGGTTTATTGTAACAAATGGAAGAAGTTCATATCTGTAAATGCACAAAGATGCTCATGGCTAGGGTGGCATGTTAGTCAGCTTCTGTCTCTGTGGAAATATCCAAGATAAGCAGAGTATAGACAGAAGAGGGATCTGTTAGCTAATGGTTTCAGAAGTTTCAGTCCATGGTCATTAGGTCCTACTGCAGTTTGTGACAGGAGCATGTGGTGCATCAAAACTGCTCACCTCCTACCCAGAAGAGACAATAAAGCTGAGGAAGACTCTGGGGTCTTCTCTTACCTTCAATGGCGTAATTTCAGTTGTTAAGGTCATCCCACTAGGCTTTATTTTGTAAAGGCTCCACTACCTCCTAATATTGATAAGCTGGAGACCAAACATTTACAGACATTAGGCAGACACATAGGGTCCAAACTATAGCAGGTAGAGTGGAGAAAACATTTTAAACCTAAAAATGCTAGCTAGTCTAACTAGAGGGAACTATGAGTTCCATGGGATAACATGATGGCATCAGTAACAGATACTAAAACTATGAAATAAATGTTTATTGGAGAGCTATTATTGGTTCTCATGTTGCCAAAATTTCACCCCCAATCCTACTTTCTAACGAGAAAGTAAAATAAAATACGATTTTTGAGTGGCAAGATCTGGAAGTCACTATTTTAACCCAGGGATTAATCTTTACAGTTAAATTTCACAAATGATGAGAAAACCTGGACGGACAGGTTTGTGATGTAATGTCATGGGAAGCATCCAACCTCACATGAAAAATGTTTATTCAGGAGAGGAAAAAAAATCTACTTAACCTAGCCATAACCCAGTTCTAAACTAAATTCCAAGTTAGTAAGAGAATATCAGAAATGGAGAGTGAATTAAATGACACCAGCGGATGGATACTTGACAAGAATCCTGACCTAGATGTTTCCAAAGTTTGCTGTCACAGATAAAGAGCTGACAAAACCATTAAGTATTAAAAGGGATTGGAGAAACGGTGAAATGTCTTGTGAATATCTTGATTGTATTTTGGTTTTACAAAGCTATGTGAAATACTTTCTTTTGACAGATAGGGGTACTGGGTGACTACCATAGTGTTATTTCTTACATGCTGGGTAATAAATCTGTTCTTATGAGGTAGCATATTTAAGATGAAACATAATGCACATGGCTTACTTCCAAATGGTTTAAAAATACAGACAATAATGCAATAGAAACAAAGATAAAGCAAATATAAAAGGATGTTTAAATTGTGGCATCTTAGAGGAGAAAATGCCTGTGTTTGCTGCACTAGCCTCTCAATATTTGTTTCCACGAAAGATTTTGTAGTGAAAAGGAGGGTAGAGGGCAAGCTGGGGAGCTTCCTGACTCAGTGTTGACATTTGGTGGCCTTGGGTGAACTACAGTAACTTTACCAATTCAACAAAAGTCTAGAACCTCAGATCTGCCTAGGTGCTGATGCCATATATATATATATGATGTGTGTTAACTGAGACTGTGTGGACCTCCAGTGAGAGCTGGGGATATCAAGCTGATCACAGCAGACAGTGTGTGCCTCTAGAAATAACTCAGAACAAGGGGATCTGGAGCACCACTGAGGAGGCTGTTCCAATAGACCTTCTATTTGTTAACATGATAGCTTTGTACCAGGTTCAAGGTGATGAGAGGGTAGAGGACGTGAGAAATAAATAATTTATAGGAGGTAAGAACTGATCAGGTCTAATATTAGATTGTTAATGAGGGTAAGAAAGAAAGACATAGGAGTGACTGCTAAATTTCTGACTTGGATAAGTAGAATGTTGGTGCCAGACACGGAAGTTCAGAACTCTCAACGTAGACAAGTTTGGAAAGAGACGGCTTTAGTTTTAGATATCACAGGTTCTGAGATATTTAGAGAGGAAAATAGAAATGTGTCAGTTGATCATCCTGAGTAGTGAAAGAGTTTAGAAGAAAAAAATATTAGAAGGAATTATGATATGATTTCTTTTGCACCAAGCAGCTCTGATTTAATATACTTCAATTCCTGTTCTCACTGAAAGAAAACAAATGCATTTTTGTCTCTTCAGTACCAGGGATTGAAAATAGGGCCTCACACAAGTTAGGCAAAGGCACCATCTCTGTTCCTTTTTATTTATTTTTAATGAGACACCATTGCTTTGAGTTTCCTTGCAGGCTGGGCACTTCACTATCCTCCTGCTTCTGCAGCCCCAGCTCCCACCAAGTAGATGATACTACAGTCCATGCAACTAGGCCCAACACACAAAATAATTCCTTCATGCGGTACAACAGGAAGCACTTTCCTGTGTTGTTTATTCTCTGTGAAGCTTTACCACATGAAATAGCACATAACCGAGTTCTCCAGATTTTCTTCATCTGAAAGTAATGGATTTTTAAGATTAGAAGGAGAGCCAACAAATTTATACTTCTGAGCATCTAATCACTCACCAAATCATTACTATGATATTCCTACTGTAAATAATAGATACTTATTTCGGAAACATTTACAAAGTTCTAATGAATAAGGAAAAAAACCACTTGCAAGTTTACTAGCATGTGGCTTAAATCATTTATGCATATCTTAAGCTCAAGTTACATTACTGGCTAGCACGTATTAAAAGAAATGATTACCTTTTAATTATCTGTGGATATTTTACTGTGTTCATTAGACGAGGTTTCTGGATGGTGAGTTCGATTTCCTCTTTGTATTTATGTTTTAAACAGTGATTCCGTTGAGAAGGCATCTACTTATTTAAAATGACAGAAGTTACTAGAAAGCAAACCTCTTACTTGCTGACAATTTGGTATCACAACCATTTCACTATGGCTGAAGTTGTATTGATAAACAAAATGACTCATCCTTTGACATATGCCCACAGACCTTGCTACAGTTAGCCCTTCTGTTGTATTCTACTTTAATTAGTGCCCTGAGAAGTTCCTGAACCAACATTATGACAGCCCTACTTGGTGATGTTTTGCTTAACTGGAGCATAATGAAAGAGTAACAATTCTAGTCCTCACTAAAACTACACACTGTTTCATAAATATATGATGTACACACAATAAAAAAATTAAAAATGGCACAAAATCGTTATGTGCTATAAAGAGAAGTTCTTAGGAATCATGCATTTTTTTCTTTTCTGGGAAGATGATGTCTCTAGGATTTATTTGCCTTTTTTATAACTTGTTCGTTATGATCACTTTCATTGCTGTCAGAGAATATTATGAGGTGCTGAAATCAGTGCCGGGGATGAGAGTAAGGTTAGAGAAGCCTTTGATGAGAGAGGATCTGTGAGGCAGAGGTTCCTGTTGAGAGAAAGGGAATATGGAAGAGAAGTGAGAAGGAGCCATCTCAGCTTCTGGTAAGATTATTCTCTGAAAGGGTGAGCAACGGGGTCTTGGGTGCCTAATGAAACTGGACAGACAAAAGAGTCTTCTCTCTGAGGCTAGGGCAGAATGATCAACAGAAGTGCAAGTGTTGAACAGCTAACAGGTACTCTCTAAATATATGGTTATGTTGAGAGCTGACCATTTGATAAGTTGGTTAATAACATGCTATGAAGGTCAGGGTAGGTGTTATTTGGAGGCTAAAGTGGAGATGAATCTGAAGGACTTGGGTAACTACTAACATAGCATTGATCCATCAACGATCAGTTACAGAGGTGTGTGAAATATATGAAGAAACCAAGTAGGTATGGAAGTCTGTCATAGTTTCAGTAGTCAACTTGACGCACCTGGGAAGAGGGAATGTTAGCTGAGGACTTTCCTCCATTAGACTGGCATGTGGTCATGTCTGTGGGCATTTTCCTGCTTGCTAATTGACAGAGGAAGGCCTAGGCCTTGGTGAGTGATGAGTTGCATGAGAAAGGTAATTGTACAAACCAGAGGAAACAAAAACCAGTAGGCAGAGTTCCTCTGTGGTCTTTGCTTTAGTTCTTCCCTCTAGGTTTCTGTCTTGACTTCCTTCAGTGATAGACCATAACCTGGAAACCAAATAAACACTTCCATCCCCACAAGTTGCTTTTGGCCAGTGTTATACCAAAGTAACAGAAAGATAACTAGAACAAAGCCTGATCCTAGAATTGGAAGACTTTAGCCACCAGTGGGGACAAGCTTCAGGTAGTGAGAAAGATTAAGGGAAAAGGAAATTTTTAAGTCCTGATACTAGAAATTATCATAGGGCTTAAAAAATTATTTCCAATGTTAGGGCTATAAATGGGCTTAATATTTTGGAGAGTGGATGGGTGTTCACTCCTATACTTTTCCTCACATTTCCATTATATGATCCACTTAGGTGGCACATACATTCACAGCTTCCTTTGCTATAGTCTTCCTTGGAAGACTGAGTATCTCAAAATCTGCCTGTCTGTCTGTCTGTCTCTTCCTTTCCCCCTACCCCTTTCTGGTTTTTTGTTTGGGGGCACAGGCTGGTCTCAATATCAACTCTCCTGCCTCACTTTCCCAAGTGTTAGGCTTGTAGGCATAACACACCAGATTCAACTCAGAGACCTCCTCTTAAAATGCAAGTTCAAGGTCTTAATTAGTATTAATCCTGAGCTCTTATACAGAGTCTATTCTAAGGCATGTGTAAATACGGGCAACCTAAAAACATAATTTTCTAATTTTTTCCCACCATGATAAGTAATTTCTAATTGAAGCCTAGTCCACAAGCAAATTAAGGTGTCTGTATATTCTAGATCCATCCATGTTTAGAACAGCTCTCAATCCCCCTGATTGTCCTTGATTGGTGGCACAAGCTGGGTGTGTTCTTTCTTACACAGCACTGATTCTTTTGAAGAGTTACACTAGACCTGCCATACTTCCACTCCTATCCTCCAGTGGCTTCCCTTGTGACTCATCAGAAGCCAAGGTCTTTAATTGGCTTGCAGGACTTGACAACAGAAATTTCACCACTCCCCCTGACCCTAGCTCCCAGGTCCTTCTCTTACTCTTCTCTGCCTCTGCATAACATCCCTGCTGCTCTCAAATGCAGCTTCAGCCGTGGCACATGTCCTTCCCCTGGAACGTCCATCTTCCACCTGCATGCAGAATTCTTGTGTCTCTGAATTCTGCATAAATTGATCATCTTACCGGGGTCCACCCCTACCCTTCTGGTCTCCTTTCTAGTCCCATTTTTCTTATGCCACGTATCTTCTTCATCTTTGTTTTCTTTTCTAATTCTGAATAAGTGTCAGCAACACCACAACAGAGTTTTTTTTAATTTGTTTTGTTCACACTTTATCTCAAAATGCCTACAAAGTACCTGGAACTTAGTGGGTACCAACTGAGTGTTAATGGAACAAATAAATGATTGAAAATGGACAGGTGAATGGCTTTAACCCTCATAGTAATTTAAATTATAAAGATAAGCATAAAATCCAGGATTTACACTCATGTCACATTTTGGTTTAAAACCACCATTCTTTCTATTTTATACCGTGAACCAATCTGAGACATGTGGATAAAATATCAACAGCAGAGCTCTTTGGGAAGTGTATTATTACAAAGACTTTAAATTCTAGATTAATTTAGCTTCATATATTTCCAAATACAAATTGCCCAATACAATTGTAGTTTAAAGATGTGACATTGAACAGAATTTTAAAAATTCTTTTCTATGATTTAAACAAAAGACGTTTGCAATAGTTGGGTTAAGAAAAAAACTCGACCCACACACAAATAGTTAGGGGAGAGGAGGGTTTCTAGATAAGCAGGACAGAGATTTCCAGTGTTTCTCACCAACTATGTAGCTAATGGGAATGATGGCTTTAAGCCAACTACCACTTAAGGGAAGAAAAAAAAATCCAACAAGTGAACTGGTGTGGGATAGATAGCATTCATCGAAATTTGATATTCAACAGTCTCCCCAAGTGAATGAATAAAGTTCTCAACCTGTTTACTTCTGTAACATGTCTTCTCATCATCAAATTCAGGGTTAATTATATGACAGAATTGGTATAATGTGATGAGAATTTCTCAAAGATATCTTGAATGATCATTTGAAGCATGGTCAGACACTAAAGGACCCAACTGCTGTAGCAGCAGTGGATCTGAGCCCCAAATCCAAATCAGAAAATGAGCTGAAATTGAGACCACTCTAGGTGGGGACCCATATGTGTGGATTTTTATCTGGGACAGGGTGAAGTCAGATGCTGATATTATACAACAGTTTGGGTCATAACTGATAGGAATCTAAAAATGAAGTCTAGCCAGGAGGTAAGTAAGGTAGAAAGAAAGGATACACAGATCCCCAAAGACCTTCACATAGTCTGGCTGTGTTTTCAGGATTCAGCCAGGTGGGCTGAATTTCAGGAGGATTTTATGTTCTCATCTGAGGGACAGAATCACAGGCTTGCTTATGAGAAGCAGGGGAGCACCTCAGCTTTGGTCATTTGTTACCCACATTGAAGTATATATGAATACATACATCACTATTCTCTATTTTAAGGCATCTACTGTAACATATGTGATTCTTAGTATTTTTCCTAGGTTTAACAGAACTTAATAAAAGCATAAGTGGAAATTTTCAGGCCCAGTAACTCTTTATAATTTTCACATTTCTCTAGAGGGAACAGTCATCATAGAAATATTGAGGATTTCTGAAAAATTTCCCTCTTGTACCATAATCATCAAGTATCTTGATTTGAACTACAAACATGTTAACTGACTTTAATGGTGAAAAATCCCCAGTTTTATGTTGTTGATGTTTTTTATGATGATATAGATTTTATTTTTATGTATTCCTTAACAGCTCTGTACTGTGAAGATGTAATCTATCTATTAATGTATTAGTTGCGTTGATTGTTGTGACTTTGACAGAATGAGCTTGTATGTGATTCAGTATATTACAGGGAAGGAAATGGACAATAAATATGAAAACTTGGACACCAATGACCATTTTGAGCTATTTGATTTATTGTTTTGGTTTCTACTATGAAGACAGAAAATCAATTGATCTCTGAAATGCTGTATGAATAGTTCTAAATATGTGCAGGTTTCTTGGAAAATGAGAGGTAGACTTCCTTTATGTCGAGACTGATATGAGTTCGCCTGACAAAAAGTATGATTGTAAGGAAGGCCAGAGGAGCAAAATCGTGTTCATTAACAGGGACAGTAGCCAGACATGACTCCTCAGCTGATTTTATTGGAATGAGTCTGTGTGCTCTTGATTTTTTGAGATATTTTGAAAACGCAGTTTGAATCTACATATCCATTTTGCATGGTATTGCATTATATAAGTACATTTCCAAACAAATAAACGTTATAGGTTAAGCATGTACCCTTCCTCCTCCTTCCCATCTGCTAATCCTCATTGTGCTCCTAGACTGTTCCTTTTCTACTTTCACATATTACACAAGTATGTGATTGTATTTGGCCTTATAAAATCTAGGAACTATATGTAAGAGAAACATGCTATTTGTCTTCCTTAAACTAGCTTAATTTACTTAACATGATTATCCATTTTCCTGCAAATGACATAACTTCATTCTTTGTGGCTTAAGAAAAATCCACTGTGAGCATATACTACATATTTTATACATTCATTTGTTGTTGGACAGCTAGATTGGTCCAATATTTAGCCATTGTGAATAGTGCTACCATGAACATTGATGCTACATGTCTCTACTGTTGGTGAGTGTGTTGACAGAGCTGAGCTATATAGTAGAGCTATTATAATCATCCTTTCATTTTAGATCTCTTGGGGTGTTTTGTTTCTGATGTCCATCGTCCCTTAACCTGTGCTGTGAGCTTCAGGCCTGTCTCTTCCATTCTGTCTTTGAAGTGGCTTTTTTTTTTTTTTTTTTTTTTTTGGTTTTTCTTTCTGGGTTTTTTTTTTTCCTGGAACTCGCTTTGGAGACCAGGCTGGCCTCGAA
>CABHPH010151007.1:32594-44563 GCA_902168325.1 Peromyscus nudipes | reverse complement strand
TGTGCATGTGGTGGTGTGGGATGGTGTGGTGTGCACCTTCCATGGGGTAGTGTGCATGTGGTGGTGTGGGATGGTGTGGTGTGCACCTTCCATGGGGTAGTGTACATGTGGTGGTGTGGGATGGTGTGGTGTGCACCTTCCATGGGGCACTGTGCATGTGGTGGTGTGGGCTCGCTTCACTCTCCTGTGATTCCTAGTGAAGTTCCACCAGCCCCCTGGGCCACACTTTTCTTTTTGGTCAAGGGGCCTCACATGCATGTTAAAAGCTGTGTTGGTGAGAAAGCTGGGGTGCCAGAGTCTAGAACAGTGGGTGTTAGTGGGAGGATGCGGAGGAAAGCCGCTGCTGCTGTCCGTAGCTCAGGTTGATCATGAGCACATCATTCTTTTTCATATCTAGTATTGCAGAAACCTGGAAAAACTGTTTGGATGGTGCAACAGATTTTAAAGAGGTAAGCAGTTCAGGAAGATGGCAATGCACAGGGCTTTGGTTTCTAAATGCTTTAAAAACATGTTACCACCCTCCCCCAACTTGCAGTTGATTCCAGAATTTTATGATGAAGACGTCAGCTTTTTAGTCAATAGTCTGAAGTTGGATCTTGGAAAGAGACAAGGAGGGCAGATGGTTGACGATGTGGAGCTCCCAGCATGGGCCTCAAGTAAGTTCCTCCTGAGGCATGACAGCATAGCATGTTGCATGCTTTCCCGAGTAGTGGAGTTGTGATGTCATTCATTGTATTGTATTCTTGTGGCTTTTAAGAATACCTACTTAATTGAACTGGAATCTGTCTATCCCAATCAGAAGTATGCTGAGTCTACATTGTAAAGACATCAGTATATGTTTGACAGACCTAAATGTTATAAAAATGCTTCCTGCCACTTTTTCAGAAAAAAAATATGTAAGATAAAGAATAAAACTCATTAGAAATATGTGTGTCTTTAAAGGAAAAAAAATAGACGCATGTATCTCTTTTCTCCTAGAAGTTTTAAGCACAAATGGATAGGTACAAGAAATGAAAGAAAATACAATAGAGATGGCATAAAATTCTGATGAAGTCTACCCTCATAGGTCCCCAAGACTTTCTGCAGAAGAACAAGGATGCCTTGGAAAGCACTTATGTGTCTGAGCACCTCCACGAGTGGATTGATCTGATATTTGGCTATAAGCAAAAAGGAAGTGAAGCTGTAGGGGCCCATAATGGTATGTAACATTGGCTGATGTTTCACTTAGTGTGTGGTGAGAAAGCAGACATGCAGACAAACAAGCTGGAGACTCAGTGCTCTGGCTGAAGACAGTGGGGGGGGGATGACGACACATGAGCTCAGGGCCAGTTTGGGCTACATGTCTAGACTCTACAAACCAAACAAAAACCTCTGTAATAGAGCAGTAACTTCAATGCCTGTGAAGGCCCAAAGCTTGCTTTTAATTAATCATGAAGAAGATGGCAGCTGTCCACCTCTTCAGCCTCAGTGCTTATCTGCCTCAGGTTTCTCTGATTCTCTCTGTCAGTAGCAAGGAACTTGAGCTGAAATCCAGAAGTGACTCACGTGAAGTGCAGCCACACCAGTTCTGTGACTAATGCTTCCCTAAAGGAGAAAGAAATAACCAAGGAAAACACCCAGATAACAGCACATCACATCTGCCAGTTACATTTTTGTTCACCAAAAGATAATAATACAAGATAATATTTACTGTTTGAATATTAATGTTTCACAAACGAAAATGAATTTCTTTGAATACAGCTTTGAATTGTGCAGGATATTTATATCCTGAATATAATATGAATACAGCAGAATCTGGACAGGATATTTATAACTAAATGTACGTTTTTTCATTAGTGTTTATATCTCTCCTTCAGTATTTCATCCCCTGACCTATGAAGGTGGTGTAGACTTGAACAGGTATGTATATGTGTACAAGGTGTTTCTGCTTCATTATAAAACACTTCTATCTGAATTATTAATACACTTATTTGAGAAGTTAAGATATAGAAATTTTGAAATGATTTATATCTTGCTTTCAACATTGTTAGTTGCTAAGACACAGAAAATGGGGGCCAGAGAGACAGCTCAGCAGTTAAAGGCTCTAGCTGCTCTTCAGAAGGACTTGAGTTTGATTCCTAGCACCCATGTGGAATAGCTCACAGCTACCTGGAACTCCAGTGCTGAGGAATCTAATGCCTGCCTCTGGCCTCCTCAGCCACCTATACAGATGTAGCATTCACCACCATCACCTGGCAATATTAATCCCAGCACTCAAGAGGCAGAAGTGGGTGGATCTCTGAGTTTGAAGGTAGCCTGATACAGAGTGAGTTCCAGGACAGCCAGGCTACACAGAGAAACCCTGTCTCAAAACAAAACAGACAGAACAAAGAAAAAAATATTATGTAAAGGTGTACGAAGAGGTTTAGTCCTCACCCATGTTGGCTTTTTATCTGAGGTTCTGTCTCCCTGTTGACCTGCACTGTTTGAAGTTCATGCTTCAGGACTTGAAGCTGTTGGTTTACTGCATCTTTTGTCTTTCTTCCTAAAGTATTGAGGATCCTGATGAGAAAGTAGCCATGCTGACCCAAATTTTGGAATTTGGGCAGACACCAAAACAGTTGTTTGTGACACCACATCCTCGAAGGATCACCCCCAAGTTTAAAAGTGTGTCCCAGGCCTCCAGCTATAATGCTTCTATGACAGATTCCCCAGGTAAGTCCTGTGACCAGTAGTGTAAGGTAGGGCCTTTGTTTGTCTCTCTGAAGATTCTGAAGCAGAGATGAAACACAACTGCTGAGTTGCTTACAGATGTTTGCATCTGTAGAAGGCTTTGGGCTACTTCAGTGGCAGGGCTAGTATGTGCAGGGCTCAGTCCCAAGCACCACAAAACAAACTTATTTCTCCTACCCCATCTTTGTTGAAGGTAGTTTGTAACTATCAACTTTGAGGAAAGGTCATTTCCTGTGGCTATGATTGTCCTGGTTCCTTCTGACGCTGTGCTTTTGAAGTTTACACGCAATGCTTTGTGGCACTGGTAGACATGTCCCAGTCACCTACTCTACACTTTTCTAGAAAAGACTTGGCCTTGACTCCACCAAACCCCCATACAGAGCTTGAATTCAGTTCAGATTGCTTCGCTTCTTAACTATTCTTTTTTATTTAATTTTCTTATTAACATGTGGCAAGTGTGTGTAGAGTATCTCTTCCATCCAGGCCATGCTGGCTACTATGATGAACTTTAAGATCACGCACCTTCATCAATGTTTCGTATATCATAGAGCTTCACATGAGGAGCCATGTGACAACACAGCATCTCATCAACAAAATGTCTTCTTTTCTTCAGTTTTGTCTCATGACACCCAGGCATGCTGAGCCTCTCAGGGAGGCTGCAAGAGTAGCAAAGCCCACTTTCCAGCATTTTCCTGTGAGGGCTTGACCTAGGGGCAGCTTAGAATACTACTTGAAGACATGCAGGGTTAAGTCAGAAATGCTGTCTTCATTCATCCCTTAGTCACCAGCCGTAACCACCATTGTGACCGTTTTAACCAGGGTAATCAATCCAGGTTTTCTTCATGCAGAAGTGAGAGCATCACTTCTGCCCAGAAACCCTTTGAGGGACCAAAAGCCTTATTTTATTTCTTGTTTTCTTTATCCTTCTCAAAATCACCATAAAGCTTCAGAGTTCCTAGGCAACTGTCAGGTTTTACAAAGGAAAAGATTGAGAAGGAGATGGCCACTCAGACTTCTTTTTCCCCCGTGATGCCTAAGCGACTGGTCAGATCAGGACTTTGCAAACACTAGGAAGCCTGGAGCTTTCAGTGAAACTTTCTGTGTCTAATTTGTTCTTGGCTAACATTGGGCCGTATGACAAATACCTTTGAAAGCATATTTTGGTGGGCGACTTGTTTTCTTGGTTCCTTAATTTGAATAGAAAATAGGGTGAGTCTGGTGCAGCTGCCTCTCTGTGATTCCTAACTCACTCAGCACCAGTTTCATGTAGTTTCTCCAGGGGAGGAGTCATTTGAAGACCTGACCGAGGAAAGCAGGAGCTTGGCCTGGAACAACATCACCAAGTTGCAGCTACACGAGCAGTACAGACTCCACAAAGAGTAAGCGTGCCTCGTGCCTGTCTGTAAAAGCTGGGGTCTCGGTGTGGGGGTGAACTGCAGAAGCCAAGTGAAAGGACGATAAACGGTGCTGGTGGCGGGGCCGGTTACCCCGTGGAAAGGTCACGGTCACGACAGAAACCAGTGTTAGTTTTCAGAGCTTTATTAGGAGGAAAAAAGGAGTGAGGGAGGGGAAAGAGGTGAGCCAGGCCTGAAGAGAGAGAAAAGATGGGGGGAGGAGCAGATCAGAGCAGAGAGAGAGCAACGAGAGCGTGGGGTCTGCATCTGGCTTTTAAGGTGCAGATTGTGTGACCACAACGGGATGCAGTCGCCAGCAGCTACTGGTGACGTAAGACGCAAGATCCCAAACTGCGCATGTGCAGTAATGTAGCCGGTGTGAGGGCAGAATCATAACACCAAGTCAGGTGGGAAATGTCCATTCAGTGTTGCCGCCTGTGGTTTCCAGCCTGCAAAATGTCTACAGTGATTTCTGATGTGAAGCCAGTGTGGCAAAGGGAAACTTGGCAGGAAATGGTTATTTTTGGACCCCATGCTCTTCCATTTCTGCCGTACGCTGTTCTAGAGCAGTGGTTCTCAAACTTCCTAATGCTGTGACTCTCTAATACGGTTCCTCATGTTATGGTGATCCCCAACCATAAAATTATTTTGTTGCTACTTCATAACTGTAATTTTGCTACTGTTATGAATAGTAATGTAAATATCTGACATACATGATATCTGATATGTGACCCCTGTAAAAGGGTCATTTGATCCCAAAGGGGTTGCAACATACAGGTTGAGAACCACTGTTCTAGAATGAGATTGGGCTGGCAGACAGCCTGGAGTTTTTGTACCTCTAAACTATATATACCACCCCTCAAATCTTAAAAATTGGAAAATTATGGGACAAGTGCGTCTGTCACCAAGCTTTGAATTTACTGATAGTGTAGGAGAAAATACATCTTTAAAAAAACCACAGGGCTAACAAGGTAGCTCACTGGATAAAGCCCTTTTCCTGCAAGTGTTAGGGTGGAATTGAGATCCCTAGAACCTGTGTAGAAGCTGGGCAGGTACAGTGGAGGCCATCTGTAATCCCAGAACTCAGGAGAGAGACAGAGGATCCCTGGGCAAGATCGCTAGCAGAGATTCAGTGAGAGACCTTGCCTTAGTAAAGTGCATGGAGAGCCATCACGGAAGACATCCACATGCACAGAGACCCATACAGACACGTGCTCCCACAGACATGCAACTGTGAATACACATGCATACCACACACATATTCACATGCAAAAAATTATAACAAATGTGGGTGGGTGAGTAAATGGATATATGGATGAATGGGACAGTTGATAAAGATCTTTCATAAGGTAATGATAACACATGGGTAGAGAAAGAGAAGCACCATTAGGTAATGAAGTCAAATGTGGTAAGAGGAAAAGGGGATGTGCAGGATGAGTGAAAGACAGGGAGAGAGGGAAGGAGAGAAACAGAAAAACATATCCATTATAAAATCTGCATTTTTTTTTAAAGACGCCTGTAACTTCAAGGAACTTGGGTTTGTGAATGAAAGCCTTCCATGTATAATCTCTCAGAATGTTCATGTACTCTGGCAGGAAAGCTTAAGAGACTGGCCTAATGGGCCAACCTGCTTCATAAAGAAAACCCAAGCCTGAGCTCAGGCCCCCTGGCTGTCAGCACTCTCACACAGGTAGTGGCCGTGTATTCCATTGGTCACGAGTAGGTTTGGGTGTGCTAATGCCTGGCTTTGTTTTAGGTGTATGGCTCAAAGCATAGTATAGCATCTTGAAAATAGACAGCTAGTTCTACCTTGTTTCTTTTAGAATAGCTTTTCTTCCCTCAACTTCCCAGAAAGGCACATAGGAAGAGTTCATGTGGTCAAAGACAAGATGATGGTGTAAATAAACTGTGCTTATACAAGTAGTATTTAATGGTTGAGTCTTGGATGTTCTTAAAAGCCCCATGTGTACCCCATTGACAGACATTAGGGACAGTGCATTCTGAATGAAGCAAGCTAAGTGATTGTAAAGAGTAAGTGCCGTCACGTTGGGGATGGTCAGGTCAGGTGTGATTGTAAGAGAAGCAGTTTTCACGCGTCAGAAACGTGTTAGCATGTTCTGCAGCAGCTTGGGGAGCAAAGAGTGGGGATGTTTTCCAGCAGCAGCAGTTGTCTGAGCAAAGGTGGGCACTGCCAAGCAATGACTTGTCATGGCAGGAGCATGCAGAGAACAGACCAAGTGAAGAAGCTATGAACACAAAATGAAAGGAGCTTAGTAAAATAAAGCAGGTGTGCCAGCACATGGCTAATGGTAATTTATAAAACTTTGATTTTCAACAGGGCGGTTACAGGGATAGCAGTGTCTTGCAATGGGTCTTCAGTCTTTACCACATCACAAGGTATGTTTTCCCACCTGGAAAGCTCTTTAGCTGGAATTACAGTGTCTGGGCTTTACTGGCATGTGCTGCTTCCACATAAAATAGGCTTGGAAAAGTTTTGTTATAGTCTGCCAAAAAAGAAAGACTTCCTGTTGCTGACAAGGTTTCCTGGATGAAGGCACAAGGCAGGAAGAGTCCATTGGCCATGGCCTTGCTTACTCTAGGCTGTCTTACTGCAAGAGTTCCAGGTCTGCTGCATGGTCTGCGGAACTCAGAATGGCATGGAGGAGTAGCCAGGGCTAAGCCAGACCTGGATTGCCAGGGTGGTGGTGCACATTAGCTTGTGGAATGCATGTTTGCTGTTAGGTTTCACCCTGACATTCTGCATATAGCTCTAGAATTTTTTTTATAGAAATTAACATAGCATTAAATTCATATAGTGATAATGTACCTGTGCCTTATTGATAAGACTTAGAACTATATCGTAATGATACATTAGAATTTGGCTGTGCTGATCTATAAGAACAGTAAAATTCATGTCTTGATGTACATGTGTTTTTCTGGAGGCCTATCATTAATTCAAGTATGCTTTAGTGTCAGGACAACCAGTTCTGACAAAGCTAGTGGTTATTTTTCATGAAGCTACTCTTTAGTCCTAGATTAGCACAGGAGACTGTAGTTCCCAACTGTCATGTTTATAAATGATGCTATACAGTTAACCACATCCAGGTAGATGAGTCACTGCTACCATATTCTGTCACTGTGATGTGTAATCTGAAGCATTTCATTCTTTTCTATTCACATACCACCTTGGAGTCCATAAAATAGAATTTCCTACAGTCTACAAAATAATTGTGTAGGAAAGGTTATATGCAGGACCCTACACTGGACATGTCAGGGTATCTACAGTGCTGCTCAGGAAGGAGGAAGCCATCTGTGTTTTACCAGGGTTTCTAGCTACTGTGTTGACCCATTAAGCAACCAACAAACATTTGTGTCTTTTAACAAAGTCTCTAGTGCAGTGGTTCTCAACCAGTGGGTCGCATCCCCTTTGAGGTGGAATGACCCTTTCACAGGGGTTGCATACCAGATATCTTACATATCAGATATTTATATTATGATTCATAACAATAGCAAAATTACAGTTATGAAGTTGCAACAAAATAATTTTATAGTTGGGGGTCACCACAACACGAGGAACTGTATTAAAGGGTCACAGCATTAGGAAGGTTGAGAACCACTGGGCTAGTGGTTTGTAGGGTTTGTCTGCCATGGTATGTCGAATCTTCAAATCTTTGTACTCACGTGACCTTGTAAACCATGAGTTTTATGTTAGGACCATCAGGGCTTCAGATCTCCCCCAGTGCCACTGCTTTGTGAATTTGCTAAGTAAAAAGAAAGGATTTTTGTTAAAGTCAAACATTTGTATTTTTTAGTTTACATTTCTCAAGTTTAGATTTTCATAATTTGTATTACTGGTTTATATGCATTCTAATATTGGCCTCAAAGTTAAATTTCTTGCTCCGACGCAGTGTTTGTGACTCAGATGCTTAAGTTTTGGGACCATTCACAGGGATCGCCACCTGGGGGACCAGTGCTCACTGCCTTCTTTAACCTGGTGACTTCTAGTGCCGGGAGAGCATCTCTGATTTTGAGAAAAGTGTCTTGGCTGCTTTATGTTTCTTTAAAATGGTCAAATTGTCTCTGGTAGACTTTGTGGTGAGCACTGAGAACTGCCTAACAGGTCCAAAAGCAAAAAAGGAATGGCCAAGTACTGTTGTGTTTCTGTGTTTGTTCCCAAGCTAGTGCTAAGTAAAGTCTTACTGAGGCTCCTGTTTATAATTTTCATGAATTCTGTTGCTAAGATTAGGTTGAAATGTGATGTTTTACTGTAGAGAAGAAATTGATTAAAGCTCGTTATGATGGGTTACCATGGTGGATATTTAGGAAGTAGGTTACTGCAGGATGGATAGCTGTAGCAACATGGAGTTGTGCGTCTTGGGGTTTGTGGTGCTGGAGATTGTACCATGGCTTTGACCCCATGGTGGTGATCTTCACTGAGCCTCTGCTCTGACTTTTTAACAGTTTGTATTGGTGAGCTTGCACAGTGTTTATTAGTCAAGGAAATTAAACATTTGGGTATTTTCCTTCCTGCATCATTATTCTTTTACAAGCTAGTGGTTCTCCTAGCCAGTGTAGACACTTGATTGGCATCGGATCTGCTGCGGAATTAAAAGTGTTTGACTGATTCTGCATCCTGCTCCCTTCCGATTTGTTAACCTTAACTCGGCCTTTCTTTTCAATTCCAGCTTTGCTTGTCCAATGCCTTTTTAAACAGGAGTGTGTGGGGTGGAGCTCAGGACTCTAAGTACCTACTTTAGGTACCATTCATTATACAACAAAACATTTTCTTTCCTCAGTAAAGAGAAAAAATAATAAAAACAAGAGTACTATTCATCTATAAATAACTTTTTAAAAAATGTCACTCTATAATTAGGCTATTCATTTAAAAACATTACTTCTATTGGCAAAGTCTTTGTTTTCTTAAAATTAAAATTGAGCCTGGAGATATGGCTCAGTATTTTAAAATACTGCTCTTTAGAGAACATGGGTTTGGTTCTCAGCACACATATGCTAGTTTAAAACCATCTAGAACTCCAGTTCCAGGAATGCAGCACCCTCTTCTGGTCTTCACAGGCTGCAGGCACATATGTGATACACATAAATGCATTTTACAAAGAACCACTTATATATACACTCACACACCTCTAAATCTTTTTTAAAAGGATAATCTTTGTTTTAGTATTAAGATTTCTGCCTCCCTCCTCTCTAATTTTCCATGCACTTGAGTGTGGGGCTTCACTGTGCACGCAGACCTTTAGAAATATCAGTGGCAAACCATGTCTGTGCTGGGATTGTATGGTTTCAGCCTTGAAGTTACGTCTTAGAATCTTCATGTTGGCATGGCCTCAGAGGCCTGCATACACTTAGTTTTCCGTGGAACGATGCTGACTTCTGCCCTCCACGAGTCAGTAGGGCGGTTGTCCTTTGGCGTCTATAATGCTTGGGTAGTCTTTCATCTCTTTTCTGACTCTTAGATTCCACTCTGAAGATGTTTTCTAAGGAATCCAAAATGCTACAGAGAAGTATATCATTTTCAAATATGGTAAGTTTATCTTACCAGTGTTATTTATGGTAGAAACCCATGGGACCTGGGGTGTATGTAGTTCAGTGGAAGGTCCTGGGTCCTGAATCTGGAGGGCGGGATGGAGGGAGGCTGACAGGAAGGAATAAGGGAGGGCCAGTTTCTCCTTACTTTTTCTCATACCAGTGTGATTTAACCTAAAATCTTGGATACCCAGAAGAATTCTCCTTAATAAGTTTATCCTTTCTTTTAGCTATCAGAAAAGAAGTATTTCTGTGCTACTTAAATAATTAGGCACTTCTGATTACTTAGGGAAATAAAATCAGTTATTAAAGAATGTGCCTTATTTTTAACATCAACACTCCGGGAGATTTTGTAATTCCCTTGGGAACTTTGTACATTTTCCTTAGCCACATCTCTGCAATACAGAGAGGGCCATTTCATCCTTAAGGACTATTCTCCTACCATGCTCTACTCCAGATTAGCAACATTCCTCCAGCCCTGTGAGAGCCCAAGAAGCATCAGGCTGGGTTACAGTATTCCTGACAACTTTGAGCATTTGGGAGAAAACCAATATCTGGACTTAGCAACTCTAAGTCCTGGATAGTGATGAGGAAAGCCACTATAGAAAGAATCTGACATCTGTTTGGCAGGAATCCGTAACTGAAATATACCAGTGGAGGGTTTACTAATTATTGCAAGTCATTAATATCAAATCTTTTGTATTTCAGGCTTTATCATCTTGCTTACTTTTGCCAGGAGACACCACTGTCATCAGTTCTTCGTGGGATAACAACGTGTGTGTATCTGTGCCTGCTTCTTGTAATTGATTCTGCATGCTTAGTGGCTGCTCACATGTGGACGTGAGGGATAAGCAGGCTTGCATTAGAGGAGACATAGTAGAGATGAGGACACATCATTGGGGTCAAATACCATTATTTTAGTATAATAATTTCTCCAATTAGAATCTATTTTTTTCTATATTTTAAACTCAGGTGAAATGTAGCTAAGATAGATTTGGAAGTAATATAATTTCAAATTCAAATGTTGAATATTTTTCTCTTAATAATACAAGAAAAAGTAATTTGTAATTCTAGTAAGCATTAGTAGTTTAGAAATAATATTTGTTTCTTAAATGCATGTTTAAGAATCTTAAAATTAAGCTTGGATATTATTTTAACAGTCGTTGTTATCTTTTAGCTATTTTTATTCCATAGCATTTGGAAGACGCCAAGACACACTGATGGGACATGATGATGCTGTCAGTAAGATCTGTTGGCATAATGACAGGCTGTTTTCTGCATCTTGGGACTCTACCGTAAAGGTCTGTATATACTTTTTAACTGAAAATGTTTGATTATATAATATTGTGAGCCATTCAGTTTCCTATCAATATGTTCAGAAAGTATGTAAATGATATACAAGGATATGTTATTACTGCATTTTCTTAAAGTTATTGTACTGAGCATTTCTTCCATGTATCTTTTTTATTCTTTGATAGTTTTACACATGCATATAATGTATCTTGATCATATCCAACACAAATCTCCCCTCCTTTTCACTCTCTCAATACTTCCCTCTCTCACCTTCAAATCCTCCTCCTCCCGTTTTTAAAACAGTTAGTGTTGCCGGCATGCAAAATGGGTGTAGGCCATCCACAAGAGCTTGAGTGCCCATCACATGCCACATCCCTGAAGGAAAGGGCACCTCTACCCCAACAAGTTGCCAGTAACTGCTTAGCTGGGACAGAGTCTCATGAGGGCCTATCCTGTCAGTCATGGAATGCTGGGGAAGTCGTGTGCAGGTGACCCAGGTGACAGGAGTTCCTGGTGCAATAGCCTTGTCATGTCCAGAGGACACTTTGTAGCACTCCTCTCCGTCCTGCAGACTCTTACATCCTCTTCCATGCTGCCGCTCTCTCAGCACTGGGCTGTTGATATGAATGTTCACGAAGGACTGAGCAATCAACAGTCACTTACTCTCCGTACTTTAACCAGTTAGGAGTGTCTACATCGACTGCTTCCTACTGCGGAAGCAGCTTCCTGACCAGGGTTGAGGGCAGCACCATCTATGGGTCTTAACAGAAATATGTAGACGGCAAATTGGCAATGTGGCTGTTCAGCAAAACAGCAGTAAAGGGCTTTCACCTAAGGCCTAGGACTTCCCCAGCTCTGGGCCTTTGACCAGGTTTATAGGACAAGACATGAATTCCTTCCTGTGGAGTAAGGTTCAGATCCAGTTGGAAAGCCATTATTGTGAACAGCAGGCACATCTTGACTGGCATCTCAGTCTAACAGCATGCAGGGTCCACTGTTGGATAAATCCATTCATGACCCCCCCCC
>CABHPH010151007.1:8034-32494 GCA_902168325.1 Peromyscus nudipes | reverse complement strand
CCCCACTGAATGCTCTGCAGCAGGGAAGGAATTTCCAGGTCAGTTCCAGCTTGATTTCGTAGGTCCTTCAGTACACATGTGTTGTGCCTTCAGTAGGTCTCACTGTGTGCTTGTGCACAGTGTGTTCACCTAGGTGTTTACAGGTCTTCTTCAGAAACAGAATTGGAGCTCTTCTTGTTTGATGACTGCAGACACAGACTGGAGCCCTACTAGTTGATCAGTTATCCCTAACAGTGCAAGTGAAGTTGAGGGATTGTTGAAAGATCAGAGTGTTTACATGTGAGACAGGCATCCATGTGTTCCCACTGTTTCTGTGCTGTACAGGGTCATCAGCGTGCTCTTCAGACTCCTGTTTTCCCATACAAGCTTCTCTAGTGCTTAGATTTCCAGTTTGATTCTGTGTACAGGAAAGAAACAAAAGCCATCATGTTTCTTGCAGAGTTTGTCGGCATTTTTTTCTCCAACCTTATAGATAAGTTTCCTGTATATAATATTATAATTTGGGGGTTTGGTTACCTACTTCTTGAAACACTACTAGACATTGCAACACTTGTGCATGCAACATTCCCTTGATTCAGAGTGCTTAACCCACACAGAATAACACACTCAAGGGATGGATGTGGACAGAGGCATGTGTGCACTAGTGGAGAAGAAGCCCATGGGGACACAGGACCTGTCCCAGCATTCACTGGCAGGCATGCTGGATGGGAATCTTTTGCAAATGTGTGGAGAATTTTGTATTAAAATTTAAAAATACCTTCTGCAATGTGCTTTGTCCTAGGTGTGGTCCGGTGTTCCTGCAGAAATGCCAGGCACCAAAAGACACCAGTTTGACTTGCTGGCTGAGCTGGAACATGATGTCAGTGTGAGTCCAACAACAAAGCTCTGGGTCCAGAGGGTGGGTGGGCAGTAAGTACTTGGATTTGTGTATGTTTTGTCCATTTTCTTTTGCATATTAGAGATTATAGGCCAGCTCTTTGGGTTAGGTGCTCGATTCTGCCTTCCTCCCCCCTCTAATAGGTTCATTGGCACATTTACCTGAGAGAATTAGCTTCTGTCCCAATTAATTTTCAAAAAGTCAGTTCTGAGGTAGGACCCATCATCTTCATGCTTTCTGACCTAGAAGGTAGAAGGGACCGTCTGTCCGGGAGATACCTGTCCCAAAGCTGAGAGCACTGACAAGCTGTGGGGATGGCCAAGAATGCACAGCCTAGCCACAGAGCCACAACAGAACTTGTTCCCAGTGGTTTATGGAGTCATGCTACCGTGTCTTAGCTATAGTTTACAGTACTGCCTTTGTCCAGCAGCTGCAAAGTGATGCTGCGTTTTCATGGTCTTCAAGGTTGAAGACATTAGTATGCAACTCAAGTTCCTTCATTACACACAGCCTTCCAATAGTCATGGACCAGCCCTGCTTCAAGTAGTTTGCCACCTCAATGTGATTTATTATGAAGCGTTAACTTTTTTGTTTAAAGGTTTATTTATTATGTACACAGTGTTCTGTCTGCAGGCCAGAAGAGGGCACCAGATCTCATTATAGATGGTTGTGAGCCACCATGTGGTTGCTGGGAATTGAACTCAGGACCTCTGGGAGAGCAGCCAGTGCCCTTAACCACTGGCCATTTCTCCAGCCCCTCAGCGTTAACTTTTTAAAATATATTTTAATTGAAATAGAATTATATCACCTTCTCGCCTCCATTTCCTCCCTTCAACCCCTCCCACCTAATGTCCCTTGAGCCTCTACTAAGTCCCCTCACTCTCAAGTTCATAGCCTTTTTCTTCATTATTGTTACATACATATACATATGTATGTATATGTATATACATGGATATATATAAATACAATGTGCCGAGGCTGTTTTTGTTGGTGGTGTGTAGATGGTTTCAAGGCTGACCACTCTGCATTGAACAATCAATAAGAAGGCTCATCCCTGGGAAAGGTTAATTCTCCTAGTAGTCATCAATTGCCTATAGTTTGTCTAGTTGTGAAACCCTGTAAAATTTTTCCTTTTCCACATTAACATGTCTGCTGATATTGCCACTGTTCCAGTCTTGTTGATATAGCCATTTCTGAGAGAGATTGTTTTACAGCTGGTTTCTGGTATTCTGGCTCTTACATTCTTCTCTGCCCTCTCTTCCTCCATATTCCTTGAGCCATAGATACAGGAGCTGTGATACAGATGTATCCAGTGGGGCTAGACTCCCTATAATCTGTTAATCTCAGCATTGTGTCCAGTTGTGGTTTTCTGTAACGGTCTCTGTTTACTATCAAGAGAGACTTCTTTGATAAGGGGTGGTAACTACACTTATCTGTGGGTATAAAGACAAGGTTTAGCAAAGTGGTAGTAGTAGGTTGTTTTCTAAAGTCCATGACCTCACTAGTCCCAGGAAGCTGGCTGTTTTAGGAATGTACCAGGAATGCTTTCCCTCCTATTAAGTGGCCTTAAGACCAATTAGATAACTGTTGGTTGCCACTGATATATGAGTGCCACTTATTGTGCTTTTATGCATCTCTTACCATGCTGGTAATTGTCTTGGTTCCTATGTGTTACAGATGGGTAAGACTGTTTTAATTGCTTCCTTCTCTTAGCAACTTGCATAGTAATTTCTGGAACCATAGAAGCTAGACCACAGAAAAGAGGCTTTCAGGTCAGATCCAGCTCAAGTCATCTGAGTCCTGTGTCCTCAGGTGTAGTGTCTTCAGGAGTAAGGGCCCAGCTTCAACTCCGGAGAGGCACCAAGAGCTATATCAATAATCTGTATTGTTTAGGGAGTCACTTGGACTACCATGACCATTCAAAAGGAAATTTCTCGTGTCTGGTACTGAAGTATTTGTTAGTATATGATTCTTGTGGGGAGCACTGTCAGCCCAGGTGGCTTAACTTCCTGTGTGTGTGCACATACACTTATGTATTGTGTATAATTTTATATCAGTATAAAGTAATATGATTTCTTGAGGCTTATCAAACAACTTTGGTGTTACTTGTCGCTTGTCTCTTCTTCTGTATTGACCTCCCCAAGTCTGCGCCCCCTCCTGATTATTCCATTCCCCACTTCACCTGCTATCCTCCACGCCGGTGATCCCTTTATACTCCCCTGGTTTCTATGTGGGATACTCACATTTGGAGCTAGGAACTGCAGATGAGAAAGAGTATGTGACATCTATCTGTCTTTCTGGGTTTGGATTTCCTCACTCAGTATAATCCTTTCTAGGTTACCTGCAAATTTCAGGTAACCTATTTAAAAAAATATTTATGTACAGCTGAATAGTATTCCATTGTGTACCAATGTACCACAAAATTCTCACTATCCAATTATCTGTTGGGCATTAGGTTGTTTCTATTTCCTAGCTATTGTGAATAGGGTTGTAATGGACATGGCTGAGCAAATATCTGGAGAAGGATATTGAGTCTTTAGTGCATATGCCAAAGAGCTTGGTCATATGGTAGATTATTTTTCGTTTTTTGAGGATTCTCTGTACTGATCTCCAGAGTGGCTGCTGTACCAATTTGCATTCCCACCAACAGTGAATGAAAGAGAGTTTGTCTCAACAGACTCTAAGCATTGGTTGTCAGCTGTTTTGTTCATCTTAGCCATTCTGATTGGGATGAGATGAAATCCCAAAGTTGTTTTAATTTTCATTTCCCTAATTGCTAAGGATGATGAACACTGAAGTATTCTTAGCCATTTTTATTTCTGCTATTGAGAACTCTGTTTAGATCCCCAGCCCATTTTTCAATTGGGTTGTTTTTCTGACTCTTTGGTTTTTTAGCTTTGATTTTTTTGTTTTTGTTTTGTATGGTTGGTTGTTTTAGTTCCTTGTATATTCTAAATATTAATCCTCTGTCAGATATGTAGCTGGCAAAGATTCTCCCCCATTCTGTGGGGTTTTTCTCCACCTAGTCAACTGTTTCCTTAGCTGTAAGGAAGCTTTTTAGTTTTATGAGGTCCTACTTGTCAGTTGCTGGCCTTAATTCCTTGGCTAATGGAGTTGTGTTTACATTTATATCTTATAGGGTATTGCCTATTTTTTTCTTCTAGCAGTTTTAGCATTGTTTCAGATTTAAAATTGAGGTCCTTGACCCACTTTGATCTAATTTTTGTACAGCAGGACAGATATAGGTGTAAGTTCATTCTTCTACATGTGGACATCCAATTTTGTCAGTACCATTTATAGAAGATGCTGTCTTTCCTCCAGGATATATTTTTTGCCTTTATATCAAATAATCAGATGACAGTAGTTATGAATACTCATATTTGGGTCTTCTCTTTTATTCCTTTAGTCTACATGTCTATTTTTGTGCCAGTACCCTGTTTTATTACAAATCTGGAATTACAATCTCTTCCTTATTATTCTTTTTGCTCAGGATTACTTTCACTATCTGGAGTTTTTTCTGATTCCACTTGAATTTTAGTTTGTTTTGTTTTTTTTTTTCTTATGAACAATGTTGTGGGTATTTTTCTAGCATACTTAGAATTTTACTTCATTTTAAAATAAATGGTCATTAGATATTACTAAAATATAATACAGTCATATTAGTTGTACCAGCACACACTGCACGGTAAAGCTTAATTTTTGTCATTGTGAGTGGATACTTTAAGGAGCATGGGAAAAGCATAGTTAATGAGGAGTCTGAGCCAATTATTTATCACTGTTTCTTCTTAGGTCAATACCATCAATTTAAATGTTGAAAGCACACTGTTAGTTTCTGGCACCAAAGAAGGCATGGTGAATATTTGGGACCTCACTACGGCCACCTTATTACACCAGATTTCATGCCATTCAGGGACAGTATGTGATGCTGCTTTTAGCCCAGGTAAGTATTATCCTTTTCCAAATAGAAGATATCAGCTCAGCTAGAACTCTGAAATTAAAAATTCAAAAACAAAACATACCTTACTAATGAGAGGTTCTGCCTATAACTAAGGCTGGTTCATTTCTGGATACATGGGAAGAGCCATGTGACTTCTTTGGGGAACAAGGCCTAAGAAGAGCACAAATGGCTCTTCTTTTAGCAACACCCTGGAGACCTTGACTCATTGGCAAAGACCTGTGGACAGTTCGCTGCATAACTCCAGGCATGACCCCAGGAGCATGGAGCTACATGCTCTCCTAGCTTTCACTATACTAGCCATACTGAGAGTCACAGTAGGTCATGAAGTTTAAATATTACATATGTGTATAACTGTTCTGGAGCGAATGATTTTAACCACAAGTCTTTGAGAAATGTTACTAAATAGATGATATCAGGGGTTAATGGGAACAGTCTACAGACAGGGAATGAAGTAGAATCATAGAAACCAACAGTTCCCTCATTTCTAATAACTGTGCCAGTGCCCCAAGAAGTAAAGGGAGATGGACACAAGGACAAGGGATAAACAGTGCCAACGATTAAGAGGTTTCCAAGTTATGTTGTCGATAGGATAAATGGAAAACCCTGGTTTGTCCTCAGAGGAGATGGAGTAGTGCAGAATGTAGAATGGATTGATCCAGCTTTGGCTGGTGAGTTGGTCCTGAGAACCCAGACCCTATCAGATGTAAATATTAACCACTAGAGATAAAACTGTCTCTCACTTTGCATGACCCTGCAACCACGTATCCTGCCTACTGGGCACACTGTTCTTCTACCTGTAGGTGTGCCTAGCCAGAAAAGTTCCTTTGTAGCTTGCAAAACTGCTTATGCTTCTGATAGTAGAGATCTAGGCTACAGATGGGAAAGTTGGGGGACGGAAGCAGGAAGAAGGAACAAACTGATAATTATTGTAACCATTTTTAGAAACTTAGGAAGGCTCATTGTAAAACTGTTCATGAAAATGTATAAAGACAGCCCAGGCTATCCAGGGCTATTTGTTTGAACAACAGGTGGTCACAATTTCTTCATGGCGCCAACTTCACACATCCGTCCCAGGTCATCAAACCTGTCTGGAGCAAGGCTTTCAAGCAAATACATAGACTTTTGGCACTGGTAATTTATAAACTGGATACTGGTTTTGATTTTTCAGCTGGAGGAATCAGCATGTGTAGTGGAAATGAACTCTTAATCAAAGGGCCATCTCATTTCAGGGTCTTAGAAACTGGGAAAAAAAACTTCAAGGAGCTCAAGGAAAACAAAGTAGGCAGTAGATTCAGAAGTCAAGTCTGAGTGATCAGACCTGCTTTCTGAAGCAGCTTCCTGTGTGTCTTTATGGCAGATAGTCGCCACGTCCTCAGCACGGGAGCAGACGGCTGTCTGAACGTGATTGATGTGCAGACAGGCATGCTCATCTCCTCCATGACCTCAGAGGAGCCACAGAGGTACAGCTGCTGAGTGCGGTGATGACATCTGCAGTTCGTTCGTGCTCGTGTCCTCTGGTCAGTACTTCCTTTATGACAGACTGTCTCCTGATCATGCTTGCAGGTGCTTCGTCTGGGATGGCAATTCAGTCTTATCTGGAAGTCGGTCTGGTGAGCTGCTTGTTTGGGACCTCCTTGGAGCAAAAATCAGTGAGCGGATACAGGGCCACACCGGTGAGTGGAGTGCAGCTATTACATCTGCTGGTGAGCTCTGATTCAGGCCCCTTTCCAGCAGGGAACACTCCTAGGCAGACCCCATGTGTGCTCTGGGTTGTTAACATTGCCCTTGCATTCTGATTGGCCAGTGGTTATGTATTTCAGTTTCCTTAAGATTTATATTTATTTTAGCCTCTGAAAAAAAACTTTACTTCCATATAGAGAATTAAAAAATATGACAAAGCTGTACAACTGATTCTTACAAATAATGCAGCTACCAAAAGACACTGAAAAATAAACTCCCATGGAAACTAAGGCATCCTCCTACCTACTAGTGTCAAACTCAACTCCTACATCCCAGTCTTGAGGGGTGCTTGCCAGTGAATCCCATATGGATCTTTCCGGAAGCATTATGTAGAGAGAATTGCACAACACACAGTATCATGTAAAGCTCCCTGCTCCCTCTCCCTTTTCATTTGCAGACTCTTGGAAGACTCAATGTAGTCCGCTTACATTTGCAGGGCTGTTTTAACCATTGCATCTTCCCACTGTGAGACATATCTTCACTCTCTTTTCTTGTCATATAATTTCATATGCTTTATTTCTTCTTAGACATCTATCTTAAAATTACGTAGCTATGCTTTCCCCCTCGGTTCAGTGGGTTTTTTTAACAGTTGCAATTCATCTATGAATCTTTCCATGGGAAAGGCATAAATCTGCAGACGTGGTCACAGGCTACTCATTTCCCTTCCCATAAAATCTCTTTACTTTCCTTATACCATTTGCCAAGGTGTGTGTTGGCATCAATCATTTTGCTTTTACATTCATACTGAATGGTTTCATTCCTCTCAAGTTCTCTGTAGAAGTGGGTGCTTTTAACCCTATAGACAGCTTTTGTTATACAATGACAAGGAATAATGATGGCATCTTGGGAAGTGTACGGAAGTCAGCATGCAGTCACCGAGTCTACCTTGGTTGCCTCCCTGTCTTTCAGGTGCCGTGACATGCATATGGATGAACGAACAGTGTAGCAGTATCATCACAGGAGGGGAAGACAGACAAATTATGTTTTGGAAATTGCAGTATTAAGTGCCTTTTCCTCTCTGTTAAGTTCAATTCTATTTAATGTATTTTCAAACCAAACTTTTAACTGGTGAATGTGCAATGATATAGTACTTAGAAGTTTCACCACATGAAGAATTTGTGGTTTCAACTTCCTAAATCATGGTGACTTCATTCAAAGCCATTTGTCATCTGTTAAGGCAGATAAAAATATGGCAGCGTTACGGGCAAGAACATTCTTTTTAGACAGAGGACTGTCACATGTGGTGACAGAAGACTGTACTGGGTGGTAGAGGACGAGAAGAAATAACCGCTGGACTGAGAACATCGGGCAAGCACTGGCAGCTCAGTTCTCCGAGAAGCAGTGCAGGAGCCTCTGATCCAAGTTGCCTGGTTGTCCCAAGGTTCTTGGATGTGTTTTCATGGACTGCTGCCTTTCTACAGTGCCGTGTGCCCAGATTCTAAGAATCTAGGGGAGGAATAGCAGTTCTTATAACAGTAAGTCTGTTACTGTGTATAGTAACGGTTTATATTTCATTACGCTACTAATGTTCATCTTTTCTACATTAAAAATATTTTTCTGTAATGAAAGCACTTTTCCTTTTATTTAAATAATTTCTTTTAAGAATTACAAATATTAATCCTTCTACAAAACCATACTTAATGACAAATATAATTCCATTTCTTTTGGGCCTACCTTCAGAACCACGTCCAGACAGTAAGGTAGGTAAATTGGAAAATGTAAATTTCCAACAAGGTATAAGCTATGTAGCAATAGCAATGACTTCCTTTTTATTTAATCTCTGAACAGCAACCATATGATTACAAATTTTCTGAGCTATTGAAAGTATTTTTATAGTGTGGTTAAGAGGGAAAATTCCCAAACCAGACTGAAGTAGTAGAAACTTGAAAGTCAGTTTTAAGCATCTCTGAATACATGTGTGCGGTCTCTGATTTCACTAGAGATGCAGCAGTCTCAGTAGGTTCCTTCATCACCTACAAGTGTAGAGGGTGAATGGGGCCACCGGTCTGGCCATCTAGGGCTCCCAAGCAAGTGTATTTCCAGACACAGCTCACAGACCGTGGATGTGAAAGGACCGAACGAATAACAGACAGACAAAAGTTTAACATTTTTATACATTTACTAGGATAATATCAGATAAAATACTAGGATAGGCATAAACCAAGAAGAAGAAAAAAATCAAGATAAAGTGTCATTGCCATTTTTGTTTAGAGGACGGAGTCAGAAAAATGGAACAAATTAAAATGGCTAGGGAAACATTCTAAGACTACCCAAGGTAGCTAAGTTACATAATGTTAGGATTCAAATGCCAAATTAAATATTGCCCACTTAATAATCTACAAGTGAAAAGGAAACTCCAAGATTTGTTCTGTTTATATAACAACTTTTACATGAAATATATAGCGATTTGTTTTTCAGAAAGCATTACGGCAACTTTTAAGCGTTTCCTTTACGCAGTGACTAGAAAATCTCCACACAACTAGGCAGCTCTGCTTTACCAGTAAGCTGCTGGGGCTAGCATCTACCAGCTAGATAGAGAGCTAACATCTCAGGTCTCAGAAGGCAGCAATAACTCTATTTTGGCTTTGATTCTAAATGCTTACTGTAGTTAAGGCGACAGCTGAAGCACAGTAAGTGAAGGTAGTTAAAATTTAGTGACAATCATGATAGTCTCTTGCAAACTACACACACTGTATAATGCTTTTGTGGAATGAAACCAGTGTTGATTAACTGGAATTTTACACACACACGGAGAAAACTTAAAAAATAACTATCAAAGGCAATCATCCTCAATGTTCTATGCTGATGTTCTAAAATCCAAGTATGCCACAGAACTGAAGCACACGACTAGCACTGTGCTTTATCTAGGACAAGGGTGACCAGTTCTCACACAGCTAAGACTACACCAGTCATCCTAACCACAATGGCTTATAAAAACATCAGGTTTCCAGTAGAGAAACAATTCTAGGAAAGTCAGTAAGTTTCACATCTGTAAAACCAGGATAAGGCTACACCTATCTTAAAATCTGCAGAAGACATCAGATAGAGTGAGGTTTCCAGCCATGATGGAAGATAGACAGGTCCCCATGCAGCATATTCTCCCTGGCTCCGGGAAAGCTTCATATGCAAAATATAGAAGTTGCCAAAGAAGAAAACTGGAAACATTCAGCTGTGTATGCTGTACAGGTTCTTAAACCTCAGGAATGGTGTGATCCATCAGGCTTTTCATAATGCTTGGTGCCATCCTACAAGAGAGCCACTCATTATATAAGTGATGACTTACTTGCAAAAATGCCATGTTAATCCAAGACAACCCCAATTCCAGTTTAGCACTATTATCATTGATGAGCCTAAGGGGAAGAAAAGGTCTTTCAATGAGCTCAGAGCCAAGGAACTGATAACTGAGTTGGCTGAGACTGTCCAGAAGACTAGACATCTGTACCAGGGTAGATATGCTAGAGACAGTGTGAGTCCTTTATATTAAGACTGGCAGTTTAATTAAAATAGTAAAGGTATGATGAGTCAGAAGAAAAGGGGGAAAAGGGACCTACCAATAGTTAAAAAAGAAAAAAGACTACAGAACAACTATTTTTTTTCTTCCTATTTTTCCCCCCTGAGGGTAGCTAGCTGCATTCTACCCAAAAGCCAAAAATATAGACAAAGGTTTCATTACAAGAGTTATACTTATGTATCTTCCAAATCTCACTTTCACGTGCTATATCAGGATTTTGAATGAAGAGTTTCCAAGATACCATGGTAACAACTATAAGGAAGATAGGAGCAGAAAAGCTCTGGGCAGAGTCACCCCTTGCTGGCCCTTGCCAACTCCCATGGACTTTACGTTCCTCCATTCCAGAGGACAGATAGCAAACATCATGCACCTCTCTACCTCCTGAGAGACACTGGGGAGAACAGCAACGGCCACTCTTAATATCTCACAGGCAAGAAATCCCCGTCATAACCACCATGACTAGATTTCTACAAAGCAGAACTGCAGACTGAAAGTAGTGTATACAATTATGTCAGGTGACCACAAGCATAAAGTAGAGCTGTCCACTTACCGTTTAATAATATGTTCAAAGAGAAAAGCAGGCATGATTGTAATGGTAACTACAGTCCCAGCTGTTGACAGTATGTCTGCAATCTGAGAGTCCTAATGAAACATCATAAAATTTAATTTCACTGAGGCTTTATTTAATAAACATGAAACTGTAATTGTTAGGTTAAAAAAACTCACTATATTTGCTGTTCTCGTGCTAATATCTCTGGAGTCGCAATCCCTGGTTATGTCTGAATTTTAATTTTACTGACATGTTTTTTAAGCTGGTCACAAAGTTGAAGGTACTGAATAAAATCCTTTCCTTACTTGAGAATGGGTAGCTTGCCCCATATACAGTCAACTGATTCTAGAATTTATGAATTAAAGTTTTACTTAAAACCTTTAGATCTTAAGATAGTCTTAATTCAAGAATTTATAAGCCGAGCATGGTTTTACATGCCTTTGAGAAGCAGGCAGATCTGCCAGACTTACAGAACAGAATGGCCTACATAGTGAGTTCCAGGACAGCCAGGGCTATTTAGAGAGACCCTGTCTACAAACAAGCCCACAAAAACTTTACAGATCAAAATGTATAAAAAAAAAGTATTAATATATACCAAGACTTATTCCTTTTCTATATTTCTGGACTGAAAAAAGTTGGACATTCACCCATTCGAATGTCTAAAAATTTCCCTGCCCATGTTTCCACAGAATTATAGCTTGAGGGATGCTCATAGTTTAGCCACCTCAGTATGGAAAAGACATTTCCACGTAACATCCCCAAGTTATTTCTGTGATGGTCCAAGAGCATTACTAGCCAGGGCCCCAGTTGCTACACTTATCTCCCACCAAGTTTCAGTGTTCGAAGGCCATCACCAAAGTCATACCACCTAAATGTTTTCTAAACCAGGGTCCAGTGCATTCCTTACCTTCAAGCCAATGACATTCTGCCCGTTGATCTCACAGATGTGATGATCAGTGAGAAGGCCATTTCTGGCAGCAGAACTATCTTTCACTATGGATGTGATTTTTCCACTTTTAAAGATAAAACCAACATGCCCACTGCTGTCCTTATGCATAGTAATTGTCCGCTCAAAGGGCCTGTAAGCATAAGGGTTGGGTTAGATGAAGCTTTAAATTCGGTATTTTGTTACAGTAAGTGCTGTTTCTAATAACTTACTATGACTCTGACACTGTACACATGGGACACCTCAGTAGCCCTTTTTTTTCGTCTCATGATTTGACTGACTTGCTAATCAAGATATCCTTCTGTTAAGTTTGAGAAAACAGAACAGAGTGCTTTGTGGAGTTATCAATATATCAATACATTTTTCTTTACAATTCACCATACTTTGCATTAACAATGAGATGGCTTTAAACTAAATCACTGAATACCTTCAATACTTCTGGGAGCCAACTGATCTTAGGGCATTTAAATTTTAAAACACTGTATTTATTGATTGTATGTGCACAGGTTCATGTATATGGGTAAGTTGCAGGAGTCAGTTCTGTCCATCACATGAGTTCTGAGAATCAAAACCAGGCCTGGTTGTGAATGCCTCACGCACTGAACCATCATGCCAGCTTTATTGGTTTGAGACAGGGTCTCATTATAATGCAATCCAATCTTCTCAAATGCTGGGATTATAGACAAAGCTGTCTGCTCTAATTTGTGGTAAGAAATTTAAAAAAAACGGAAACAAAAACAAAAAAGCCACCAGAGAAGCAATGAGAGGATTCTTCAAGCCTGACTGTAAGGGAGGCACAAACTACTATTACAAAGGCCACGAGCATCTGTCTCAGATGCTGCCATGCAGTGTAATCCATGCTGATGTTCTGCAACTCTGCCATAGTGTTACTTAAGATTTTCAGGCCACCTGATTTGTTCACATTATGAAATTCTGCAGCTGTACCTTCCTATTGGTCCCACTTATAAAAAACTTCTCTTATGCAAAATGTTTAGAATTATTTAAGAAGTGAAAGACCTCTCCCAGTACAAACTTCAAGATACTGAAAAAGGAAATCACAGAAGATAGTTGATGATGGAAAATCCATGCAACCGGATTGGCAGAATATTGTAAAAATAGCTATATTACACCAAAATTAATTTACACATTTAATGCAATACCTATCAAAATTCTGGTATCAGATTTCAAAGTTTTAGGGAAAAACAAAAAACCCTCAAGAATTCATTTGGAACCTTAAAAGATCACAAATAGCCAAAGCAATCCTAAGAAGAATACTTGTTGGGGTTTTACAATACTCAACCACAGATCATACCATAGCTATAGTCATAAAGAAAGTCTGGTGCTGGCATTAAGACAGACAGAAGACCAATGGAACAGAAAGAGGGCCCATAAATAAGGTGGTTAAGCTATGCCCATGTAATTTTTGGCAATGGAGGCAAAACCGTAATGAGAAGACTAATCAAGAAATGACACGGATGGATGAAATTAGATTCTTTCACTTTGTGCAAAAATAAAAATGGACCACAAGCCAGGCAGTGGTGTGCACGCCTTTAATCCCAGCACTCGGGAAGCAGAGGCAGGCGGATCTCTCTGAGTTCCAGGCCAGCCTGATCTTCAGAGCGAGTTCCAGTTAGGGCTACGCAAACCTGTCTCCAAAAAAAAGTTCAGTATTACTAGCCACCAAGGAAATGCAAATTAGAACTACTTTGGAATATATTAGCTAACTTGTCAGAATGGCTATTATCAAAATGGGATCTGTGTGTCTGTCTGCAAATTAATACACCAATTGTGGAAATAAGTTTGGAAGTTTCTCAAGCAATTAAAAATAGAACTACCACATGATCCCACTACTTCACTCCTGGGCATACACCCAGAGACTTCAAAGCCTACTGCAGACATGTGTGCCCTGTACTCTGTGCTACTTATTCACTATAGCAACGAATGTTCATCAACAGATAAATGGGTAAAATGTGTGTGTGTGTATATATATATGTGAATATATATGACTAGTATTCATTCTAGTTGCATTCATGAAAGTTGCAAGAAAAATGGACTTATACTATTACTCAAAGTAACAAAATCTTAGGAAGTAAGCACATTCTTTATATGCAGGACCTAGGCAGTGAAATATATATATTTATATTAACAAAGGCCCACATGACATAACAGAAAAAGAACAAGGAAGAGTAAATATTAGGGCATGAGAAAGGACTGAATTCAGGTAGTGAACACGAGTTACAAACAAATATAAGAAATTGTTTTTACTAGTTCTAACTCTCATGGATTTATTTATGGTGGTGGGTACGTGTCAGAAAATATATTCCACAGTGAAAATATAAAGTCCAATGTGAAGCTCCACAGCTTCTGTTCCAAATAGCTACTCTGTATAGAGATTCACTGAGACTTACAGTCTTTGGATCTGGCTAATTTCAACATGTGTTTTTTTTTTTTTATTTGCAACATTAACATTTTTTAAAAAATGACATAGGTGGGTCTGTGCATATGAGTGCAGGTGCCTTTGAAGAAACAAGGTGTCGGAGCCCCTGGAGCTGGAGTTATAGGCAGTTGTGCCCTTCCCAACTTGGGTCCTCTGGAAACAGTGTGTACTCTTAACCATCCATGGTCCAACTTTATGAAATTCTGCTTACAGACTAAAAAAAATTGTAAGACTTTTCCATTTTCAATTTTTGATATATTTAGGAATTTAATAAAATTTTTTGACCAATGTCATTTTAAGATAAAAATAGGCTACCCACCATGCAGAGCGATTCATCCTCTTTTACTTAATTGCACAACCACCCCGGAGACCAGATTTGGTTTCAAAACTGAGTTCCTGGGAACTCTGTCTATTTCAGTCCTCGTGACAAAGGGCCCTGGTAAGGATGCTTAAGCAGTGGGCTGCAGAGTGAGCCCTGGCTTCGTTACTATGTCAGCTACTCCTCTAGCATACACATCCTTTCTAAAGAGAGACAGACAGGAAAATTACTGCCTGGCGTACAGATTCCCATAAAGTGCGGTAAAGAATATATGCAAAAGCAGAATTCTATAAAAAGAATCTATGTTAGAAAAATCTGTAGCACACAACTGCAGCAACTCTATGACTGTAATGAATCAACATTTTCTTTAAAAAAAAGTGAAAGTAGAAAGCTGTATTTACAGAACACTGAAATGAACACCAAAGTGTACTTGAATCTCCATTTTCCCTGTTGGGTTGCAGCTCACCTATCACGAATGGTCATGGTGATCTTCTCTCCAAATGCCTGCTTGAGCACCTTGTGTGCCTTATCGGAGCTCCAGCCCGCACAGTTGTCGCCATTGATCTGGAGTACTTGGTCCCCAAATCTCAGACCAACCAAGGAGGCTGGGGAATTAGCCTGGACCAGCTGAACAAATACACCCTAGATAAGAAGAAAAGAAGTTATCATTTTCCACTGCTGTGGCTGAGAAAGCGGCTGTGACAAATCCTCCTAGGACTGTTTGGGTGTCAAGTTGTTTCTTAAAAAGAAACAAAACTTTATCAAAGCAATAATACCCCCAAAACAAATCAAAATAAACAGCTCTCAGTCGGGACCTACCTGAGCATCCTTGGTCACATCACCCTGCGTAGAGTCAAGTGACAGGAACGGGCAACTTTGCCCAATGCAAACCTCTACACTGCAGGTTCTGATCACACCAAGCACTGCATGTCTGGTGAGTTGTTTTCCTGCTTAAGTATATATACCAGAGGACTCAGGTTCAGTTCCCAGCACCAGTATGGTGGCTCACAACCATGTCTAACTCCAGTTCCTGGGGATCTAGTATCACTTTGTGACCTCTGAGGGTACCAAGCATGTATGTGGTGCACACACATACATGCAGCCAACACTCAAAACATAAAATTAAATAAATTTTAAAAATAAATGATAGTCTGGAGTAATGTTTTTAGTTCAAAGACCACTTTCCTCATCTCTCAAAATATCAATACAGCTGGGATTAAACAGGCTAAAAAGATAAACATGTTAATTATAACATGAATGTTTATAAATAATCCATTATGAAATTCAGAAGGGTACCTCTGACAACCGACTCACATAGACATTCATACTCAGGTAAATTCAATCACATGTTGAACCAAATGGACAAACATAAAAGGAAAGCTAGGGATGTGCAGACGCATCTCTACGGCGAGGCCCTCCCTCCAGTCTAAGATGGGCAGGCATGCCCTGAGCCTTGAGGTGCTATGCACAGGCAGCGCCCACACACAAACCAGAATGGCGCCAAAGGACCCAGAGAACCTCAGCTGCAGTACCCTGCGGGCACGCAAGAGCAGGAGAGCACCAGTGAGGTCGAGGCTTCACAACAAGCACAATGAGTAGAAAGGGGTCCTGGCATTTCCTGCCAAGATCTGCATCATTCAGCTCAACAGTGTGCCACACTTATTTTGTCTGCAGAAAGTTGGACTCACTGAGCTAAGGAGTCTTAAGACTGAAACAGAATCCAGAAAGATACTGACTATAAAAAGAAAAAGAAAATCATAAACTTAGGTTTATGAGACCCACCATGTCTAACATTTTAAAATGTATCTGGGAAACCTGGTTTCCTGTCTTTAGTGTGCCAAGGGGATTCACTGCCTGAATTAAAAGAACTTGTTCACAAATGGTCAAGTTAAAATTTATAGACAGAAAGAACAACCAACTTTGCAAAACCATCTCACAAATTAAATAATTATCACTTAGTTTAAAAATGCACACCCAATTCTCAGTCAATTTTTCCACTACTTTCACATATGCTGCACTATGCCAAGCCCAGCAGTCTACCACACAAACTCTATGTAAAGCTAGTGACATCATTCATTTCAGTAAAGAGAATCAAAAAGAAAAGCTCATTCATGGTGATCGGCTTACAAGTTCCAGCACAAGCTGTTTCCACTTGGAAGTGGAAAATTAAGTCCGTAGATTTGTAATATTCCTCACTGTAGATGTTTTGTTACAGCTAGCCAAACTATTTTCATTTCTAATTGTCTGATGTTAATATTTCAAAAATAAAAATACTTACATTATCTATTGACTTAAGTCTGAGCCCAATTTTTCCATCTTGATCCTTACACAGAATGACTTCACGAATCCCTTGCTTAATTTCTGCTCTTCGAATTCCAGCATCGTTGCCTGTCACAGGTGCTACCATATAGTTCACACTGGATGGTCTTGCTACCAACTGCTGGAACAATACATAATCTGTCAGTGGCTAAAAGCACTTTCCCTGAAAGTAATCGACAGAAAACTGGAACATGCTCAGTTCTAGTTCTTAGAAGTATTGCTCCAAAAATAAGACCCCGCAATGAAGTTGATTTCTACAATAATGGCACTGGTTTTCATTTCTTCATTCCTCTAGTAGTTTACTCCATTATCCTTGGATAGATAAGACTCAGGGACTTTGCTCCAGGCTTGTTACTTTAACTCAACTGGCACTCTTGTGTATGAATCATCATCTGCTGCCGAACTACCTCAATCAGAGAACTGCATTGTTCTAAATCTAAAGACTGCATTGTCCAATGAGGTCATATGACCTCAGACTGGGTAAGTACACTACATGAAGCTGCCACAGCATTAAAAGCAACACATGAGCCAGGCGGCGGCGGTGCACGCCTTTAATCCCAGCACTCGGGAGGCAGAGCCAGGTGGATCTCTGTGAGTTCGAGGCCAGCCTGGTCTACAGAGTAAGAGGACAGGCACCAAAACTACACAGAGAAACCCTGTCTCGAAAAACAAAAACAAAAGAAAAAAAAAAAGCAACACACGAACCATTTCTCAGAAAATATCCCTGTCACCAACAACTATGCTCGTTCACCTTCATTTTGAACATATTTTCCTAGAACCAAGAGGTCACTCAGGATTTTTGCAACATGCATTTTCCAGAGAATTTCTGTGGTATAATCATAAAATTACCAATTTAAAAATAAACTTAATATGATCAAGGACTTAGGTCAGGAATGAAACATTTATATTAAACTGCTCATGACAAAGTTGCCATGCATGTACAATGGGATTGGGAAAACTGAAGCGTCCAATGTGGGGCAGTAGAACTGGGGCTGATCTTATACCAAACATACAAACCAACTCCAAATGGATTCAAAAGGCTTAACTGTTCAGATCTGCTGAAAACTCAAGACAAATCTTTTTGATACTAATCTTGACAATGATTTTTAAAAAATTTTTCACACCAGAAGCATAAGCAAAAATATGTATGTAAGACTACATCAAACTTAAAAAGGTTCTTCACAGCTGGAACCAGGCATTGTGGTGTACACCTTTGATCCTAACAGAGGTAGATATATCTCTAAGTTCAAGGCCACCATGGTCTACAAAGACCCTGCCTCAAAACATGTTATGTTCTTCACAGCAAAAGAGGCATTCAGCAAACTGAGAGCAGCCCATGGGAATGGAGAAGTTATCTACAAATCATGTATTAAGGGGCAAATATCCAGATGTATAAAGAACTCAAAACTCAACAGCAAAAAAGCAAGTAATTAAAAAATAGGCAAAAAGCCTACATAGGACATTTTCCCAAAGATGACAAATGGCTCATAGGTATGTGAAAGGGATCATGTATCATTAGCAGATATAAATCAAAACCAGAAGATGACAATACCACCTCACAATGTATCTACCAAAAAGACAGATGTGTTGGTAAACTTTTGTGCACTGTCATACACCAAATGTACTTAATATAAGCATTATGAAAAACCGGATGGAGGATCCTCATAAAATGAAAACACATTTGCCATAGGTCAAACAATCCCACTTCTGGGCAAATATCAAAAGGGAAATAAAATCACTATATCCCAATGATACCTGCATTGCCATGTTCACTGCAGCATTATTCATAGTGACCAAAGCTTAGAAACAAGTGTCTGTCAACAGATAAATAATAAAGAAAATGTTGTCTGTAAATACACAATGGCATATTACTCCAGCCATAAAAACATGGGCATTTGAGGCCGGGCGTTGGTGGCGCACGCCTTTAATCCCAGCACTCGGGAGGCAGAGCCAGGCGGATCTCTGTGAGTTCGAGGCCAGCCTGGGCTACCAAGTGAGTTCCAGGAGAGGCGCAAAGCTACACAGAGAAACCCTGTCTCGAAAAACCAAAAAAAAAAAAAAAAAAAAAAAAAAAATGGGCATTTGGACAGTATGGATGACCCTGGAGGGCTTACACTAAAGGAAGTAAGTCAGAGACAAAATGACAGTATAGTCTGCTCTTAATATGAAAACAATAAAAACAGAGTCTCAGAAGTAGAGAGCAGAAGGACACTTGTGGGGGTAAGGGGTGGGCAGAGGAGAAATCTCAGCATTCAGGAGGCAGGGGCAGATAGATGTCTGCAAGCCAGCCTGGTCTACAGAGTAAGTTCCAGGACATCGAGGGCTACACAGAGAAACCCTGTCTCCAAAAACAAACAAACAAAAGAAAAATCTAAAATCTGAGACATCAACACTAATGTTCTAAATATGTAACTTCCCTATGAAAGAGTTTACATCTACATATAAAGAGCATTTTATAGAATTCAAAATTATACTATACATACCCCTTGGGTTGGTGCTCCAGAGACCATGGGCATATTTGTACATATTTCTTCTTCATTTAAAGTCAATCCCATGTATTGGGAGAGCTCTGGATATAGTTTAGGATAGAGATCTAATATAAACAAATGAGGAAAAAGGCATTAGCAGAATATTCAAAATAATAACTTACTATGGACTTACTGTGTTTTATAAAAAAAAAATCACATTTAAGGTACAAAGATTTAGACACATTTAAAAGATCCATAAAATGGAAAGACATCTCTCCTTCTCTGCCACGATTAGAATGAAAAGAATCCATAAAATGTTTAATGTGAAAGCCCTAAAATATAAATACATCTGAGATAGTCTGGGCTTTCCTATGCAGTCATCCTTTTGTGGCCAAAGCACTGGGTTCATAATCTGCAGGTGTTCAAGTCCCTCATTTAACATGGTCTGAAGCTGCCTGGTGGGGATGGCTATAAGCCAGAGCTCTACTCATGTGGCAGAAGCAGGAGGACTGCCACAGATCTGAGACCAGCCAGGACTTAAAGTTGAAATAAGTAGAAAAGTAGGCCTTCTAGCCATCAGCAGACTTGTGCAAACCCTGCTGTCAACTTGTGACCCCTGCTGGATACTATCATACACAATCACCCACCGCTAATGGCTGTTGCATGTTCACAGTACAGATATAGAATTTAGACAGAAACAGAGGATACAGAGGGGTGACTACTCAAAGGTAAAAAATTATTTTTCTAAATAAATGATCTTGCCCTTTCTGTTTCTTAAGATAACCCTATGCATTAGAAATTTGGGGATTATGGCATGAATTCTTCTGTTCAGAACAACCCAAGTATTTACTGTCACAACTGCTCAACTCACTCCAGCTATGAGATGTGATGGTTCCTCTCACCTAACAGGAGAAAAAGGCAAAGCCTGTGAATTTACTCAGTTTCCTACCACTTTAAGAATGGCAGCCATAGTCCAATGAAGTCACGCAAACAGAATTTTTAAACATTAACAATATTTAACATTTTTAGAAGTGTGCTACTTCTAAAATCTTTTCCTATGATCTACTTTGACTTCAGAGTAGATTCACTCCAAAGAATAATGTTAGATGGCCACGCGGAAGATGAAAGGGCCACAGAAACTTAAGAATTTACCACTGACTTTGTGTATCCCAATGTCTTATAGCACTGTCCTGAAGCCCCTGAATCAGTATGGAGTCTGGAGAGTAACTCTTAGATTTGATGTGAGACCCAATGGGAGCTATTTGGAAGCTTCCCAAGCTCCCTGGCAAAGGTGAAATGAAGCAACTCAGAGTGTCTGTGAGCTGCTACAGCAGTCAGGAAAGCTTAGCTCCCATGCAAGAGTGCTTTCCCGTTAATGAACAGATGATGTTAAGGCCTATGAGTCCAAGTAAAATACAATTTAATTATGCCCTAAAACACACCTTCATACTCACAGATCACTCTCTTGATTATACAGGTTAGTTTTTTAGTAAACCATTTTTCCTTACCACTACTAAATCATTAATCACAAATTCATATAACATGTCAAAATCGTAGGTTCTGAATTTCAGGGGGAAAAAAAGGCTTTGTATGAATTTCTGTCCAAAGAAAATTAGCCCAAAGTATGAACCTACTTCCATCTGGAGGGAAAGCAGCAGAAACATCCACCAAAACTGCTTGGGTGGCAGGGCTGGCAGAGAAGGCAGTCTGAGCCTGGAAAAGAAAATTCTATCAATATCAAAAATACATATCTTTCTTATATGATTTATAAGTTAAATCTAGAACTTCCCAAAGAAATGAACAACTGAAGTTTTACTCAAAGTTTCATTTTAAATAATTCAGCAACCATTTATTTTTCCAAAGGAAACATATAAAAAAATTTAGGAGTACCTTAAAAACTGAATAATACCACTTATTTATATGATACATGTTATTTATAGTCAGTGCTTAGCAGTCTCCTGCAAATAAATCAACTGTATGTGCTTTCTCTTTTGGTATTTGAGACAAAGTTTAATGTAGCCCAGGCTAACCTCAAATTCTCCATTTAGTTGAATACTGTATTACCATCAGCTCTTGATTCTCATGCCTCCGCCTCCCAGGTGCTGGGATTACAGGCACGTGCCACTCTGCTCAGTCTAATGTTGGGGATGGACTGAATCCAGGGCTTCATGCATACAAGACAAGCATAGGCTGTAAAGAGTTTGGAACTTAAAGGGTTCTAGGATTGATCATGTAGTGCTGAAAGCCATTGCTTAATGGCTACTATAAAATCATTTACAAAATATGAACTGCCAGTTCACTGCTGAGGTGTAAAGAGCCAGATGACAAGAAGGAGTGTTACACTCCTCTGTAACTTCTTGCCAGGGCATCTCAAGATAAAAAACACACCAGTCATCCACCTAGATGACGAAGCAGAACTAGTCCAAGAGGCTGGACTAGGAATGTTTGAAATCTAGTAGGAACAGAAGAGCCATACCCCACCTCCACCTGACCCCGTTCCGTCTCCCTGCAGCTAGCTCTCTGCTCTGAACATTGAAGGTCCTCTAAAGGAACCTGCTTCTCTTAAAGGGGTCAGCTGACATAAACTGAAGTCTTTTACTTTACAGGAAAACATCCGCCAACATCAACTGCCTTCTGTATTTTCAAAGTGAAAACGCTCTACTAAAAGCCAACTGTGGTTAATTTAAGTTCAATTCCATACACAGCCATTAAGAAAAACATGGACAAAGATCATTCTTTGCCATCTGTGTGCTAACCCTTAATGTAATATTAATTGTTTTAGGTGAATATTTCAGATAAAAGCTTTTTGAAAAAAAGTACAAGTTCAGATGAACTTTGTGAAAATTACCAGAGGGGGAAACTGAACACTACAGAAAGAAACAGTATACATTTAAAATGATGGAGCATGCTGCTCACAGCTTAAAATCATCCCTTCCTGGGCAGCTCAACTGCACACTTCAGATGCTAAAAGCCACATTTTAATAGCCTTCCTGGAAAACTGTCTACGGAGCAATTTCCCCACCCAGTGCCACTAGGTCAGTCCCTAGGACAGCTGAGCTGCTATTTCTCTTCTGTTCACTCTCCTTTCACCTGAGGACGGCATCAAGAAAACTGCACCAATTTTACATAAAGCTACGACTATCTAAGGCGGGTATGCATATTATACATTCCAACTTACATGAGCTATATGCAATTTAAACTGTATTAAGAAAATTTAGCCCTCTGAAGATGGTAAAACAAATTTTAAAGAAATACTATCTGTCTGGAGTGGTGGCTCAGAAGTTAAGGTAGAGAAGTACAGTGCTCTTGAAGCAGACCCAAATTCTGTTCCTAGCACAGGAGCCTGGCAGTGCACAACCACCTCTAACTCCAGTTCCCAGGGAGACTTCTTCTGGTCTCACAGGAGTCTGCGCTCACATGTCTGTGGTAAACACACACACACACACACACACACACACACACACACACACAGAGTTTTGTTTATCTAAAAAAGAAATACTATGCCAGGGCTGATGGATATAGAGAAATAATAAAGAATTTCTAGTCTTCTTGTAATGTTTTAAACTACAACAGACCTAAACAGACGTACGACTACACCAACAAATGCATGCTTCCCATTTCATAAGTGAACACGTTATGAAATAATTTTTAAAACTGAAAGCAAACATACCTGAATTACTTTGTCTACTTTCAAATCTTCAAGAGATGGATAAAGAGACATTTTTGCAGGTTTTTTTCTAAAGGAAAAAAAAAACATTTTCAACTGTCACAGAAATTTATAGTGTGCACAGCCAGCAACATGCACATAAACATGGACAACTGTTTAATACAATAAACATATAACTTCAAAAGCCAAAACAACAGGACTATTTAAGGCATATCACAGTTGTTAACAGACTTAACAGTTGTTACCAAACTCTGTCTCTGTTCCCACAGCTACCAAACTACATTCATCCCGGATTTTAAACTTTACAAGTAAAGCTGCCATCATTTCACAGGAGGCCTGTGGCTTATGCTGAGCTGACCCAGTGCTCCGTAGCAAACCCAGGGTCAGGAAACGACCTTCACAAGATACATTACTTCTAACAACAAGAGCCAGAGCAAACAGTGTGCAATGTCCCATGTAAAACAGCTCTGGGAGAATACACATGTGTAAACGGAAAGACCAACATACGCCATCTGTCTCTTTTTTTTTAAAGCAGTGGTTTTATCTTGGGAAACAGATACAAGAAGGAAACTATTACCTTTCATTCTTAACATTTCTATACTGTTCAATGTTTTTTTAAGCTACCATATGTTGTTTTTTGCAACAATTTAAAATAAAATTCTCTGAAACATTTAACACTGAAATAAAAACAGACACATATTTTACATTTTGTTTAGATATTCTGAGATAAATACCCAAGACTTCCACTTAACCAAATAAAACAGTATGTATCCTAATTGTTAACAGGTTTTGGCAATTACTGAGCCAGCTTATCAACTTCCCACTTCCAAACTCATTCCTTATCTCCTGCTCTTCAAAACCAGCTGAACCTTAAATGATGTCCTGCTGACAGAAGGCAAGGAGGCCTCATGCTCAGCAAGGGCAGCCAGAGGTGTGAAGAGCCACCCAGCTGTGCTGGGGCCAGCACCCTCTCCAACCAGCCCACAAGACCTGCCTCTCTAGCATTCTGCATCACAGGAAGACGACTCCTGCAGCTTAGCCCACTATGTTGAGCAGAAAGCCATCAATCATGTTGGTGCACGTCACCCAAAACCCTTTCCTGTGGCTTTGCAGTAAATTCTAAAATGTGACGTGCGTTAATAAACACTCACTGGTGAAGTTCTGCCATGTCTATCAAGGAGCACCTCACAAGCCACAGAACGAAACTATCAGCAGGCAGCTTGCTTCTGTGGTACACTCTCTTGGTCTTAGTGGCTACTTATTAAAACAAAACCCCCAATAACAGACATGAGAAGTCCTCTTTGAGTTATTAGCCAGGGCTGTTGTGATAGTTTGAAAGAAAATGGACCCCCATAGGGAGTGGCACTATTAGGAGGTGTGGCCTTGTAGGAGGAAGCATGTCACTGTGGGGGTTGGCTTTGAAGTCTCCTATGCTCAAGCTACACCAGTGAGACAGTTCACTACCTGCTGCCTATGGATCAAGACGTAGGACTCTCAGTTCCTTCTCCAGCACCATGTCTGCCTGCTTGCCACCATGTCCCACCATGATGATAATGGACTGAATTTCTGAAACTGTAAACTGCCACCCCAATTAAATATTTTCCTTTATGCCGGGCGTTGGTGGTGCACGCCTTTAATCCCAGCACTCGGGAGGCAGAGGAAGGCGGA
>CABHPH010151006.1:0-11131 GCA_902168325.1 Peromyscus nudipes | reverse complement strand
TATCTATCTATCTATCTATCTATCTATCTATCTATCTATCTATCTATCTAATTTTTTGGAGACAGGATCTCAAGTATCCCAGGCTGGCCTCAAACTTGCTGTGTAGCCAAGGATGACCTTGAATTTCTGATCTCCCTGCCTTCACCTCCTGGGCACTAGGACTGCAGGTGTGGATCATCTGCTCATGCAGTGTTAGAGCTCCAACCCCGGCTTTGTGCACAACGGACAAGCAGTTAGCCAAAGAATACGCTTCCTTGACCTCTCTCTCCACACATTTCCTTCGTGAAGTGAGATCTTTTCAGATCTTTGTCCACATCTAAGCAGGGTTGTTTGTTTTCTTATTATTGAGTTTTAAAGTTCTTTGTATATTTTGGATACAGGTCCTTTATCAGATATGCCTCTTACAATGATTTTTTCCTTTTTGTTTTGTTTTTTTTTTCTTTTAATGGAGTTTCATTTTTGTTTTTATTTCTGAAGCACACATCCCCCTGCCCCAGAAAATGAACACCAGGGTTTGAAACAAATAAATTCACCAAAGGAATACTATGCCTTTTATGGCAGTACTTGCTTTGCAACCAAAAAATTTAATAACACATCTTGTTGCCTTTCTGTAAGTAATAGAAACCCAGCAAATGTATTTGCCACCTTGCTCATGTTTGAAAAGCATGCTATAGAATGGCTGTGTTGGTTGAATTATAATTAATTATATCAATTTAATTATTTTGAGTAATTTTGTGTGGTGCTTTCCTGAAAGTACTTCATAGTGACTTTTTTTTTTTCAAGACAGGGTTTCTCTGTGTAGCTTTGCGCCTTTCCTGGATCTCACTCTGTAGACCAGGCTGGCCTCGAACTCACAAAGATCTGCCTGCCTCTGCCTCCCAAGTGCTGGGATTAAAGGCGTGTGCCAGCACCGCCCGGCCTCATAGTGACTTTTTAATAATGCTTTTTACATGTGAGTTAACATGTGAATTTGAATTTTTAGATGAATTAAAGGGGCTGAGGAGATAGCCCATTGGGTGAAGCATTTGCCATATAAGCATGAGGGCTTTAGTTTGGATCCACAATCCATGTAAAGTTGAACATAGTAGCAAGTATCTGCTGTGGGATGATCCTTCTGTATGCTGTGAATATGTCTTACTCTCATTGGTTAATAATAAAGCTGTTTAGCCAATAGCAAGGCAGGATAAAGTTAGGCAAGACAATCAAACTGAGGACTGGGATGAAGAAGGGTGAAGGAGAGGGACACGCTAGACAGCTGCCCAGGAAGCAAGACATGCCAGAGGACAGGTAAAGCCTCGAGCCACATGGCAATACATAGATAAATAGAAATGGGTTAATTTAAGTTGTAAGAACTAGTTAGTAACAAGCCTGAGCTATTGGCCGAGAATTTACAATTAATATAAGCCCCTGTGTGGGAAGTGGCTGCTGGGTATTTGGGAACAGGGAATCAGGACAGGAACCATCTGGTTACAAGTGTCTGTAAACCTAATGCTCCTGTAATGAGATGGGAGGGGATCCGGGAGACTCCCTGGAGCTCCCAGTCCGGATAGCCTGGCATATGCGGCAATGAACAAGGGACCTTATCTCAAAAAGGTCAAATCCAAGGACCAAGACTCAAAGTTGTCTTACTTCCTTATGTGTGCCATGTCATCTGAGCACCCACATCACACACTTAAACTTGCACACAAATGTACACATGTCATATACTCATAGATACACATGAGTTTTTAAAAATTGATTAAATGTTGAAATTTAGAAAGGCTGAGGGTCTGAAAGCTGTTTAGGGTATTTGGCAGGTAATTCCCATAACCTGAATAGGCCGTGTGTTCAGTTCCAAGTTTTGTCTAAAATGTATTTATAGCATGTGCTGATTAGGAACATTTTACTCAAAATTGGCAGAAATGTAATGAAATTAAGATCTATACAGTTTTCTTGATGTGTCTAAGCCCAAAGGATAAAATACGGTGCCTTTAATATGATGAATGAGAAACAAGGGTCAGGAGCAATAGTTTAATGACCTGGAATTTGCTGTAAAGCCGAGGACGACCTTGAACTCTCGATCTTCCAGCTTCTGTCTCCCAAGTGTTGGAATTACAGGCTCACTGCCATACCCAGCTAAAAAGAGACTTTAAAGAGGGTGCATCTGGGAACAGGGATCAGTCAGTGAAGTGCCTGCCACTCAAGCAGGAGGGCCTGAAGACCTGAGTCTGGATCCCAGTACCTGGTAAAGCTGGGCATACTGGGGCTGGGAGCCAGGAGTAGAGACATGGGCAGGTCCTTCTAACTCCTAGACAGCCATGAAGTTCCAGGTTCAGTGACAGACCATGTCTCACAAAATAGGATAAAAAGTTGTGGAGGAAGACATCTGGCCTCCTTACACACAAATGCATATGCATGCACATACGCACACCACACACAGATACACACACACACACACACACACAGAAATAGTGATGGAAATATAGAGAGAGACATACAGAGAGAGGCATACAGAGACAGTGACAGAGAAAGACACGGAGACAGAGAGACAGTGACAGAGATACAGAGAGATAGAGGGAGACAGAGAGACAGAGAAACAGCGACAGAGTGAGACAGAGAGAGAGTATAATATGCAATAGGAACTGGTGATGTAGCCCAATGGTAGAGTTTTTGCCTGGCATACATGAGTTTTAATCCCTGATCTCTGTCAAATGGAAAAGAAAATACTAATATTGAATACAATTCTGTGGGAACAGAAAGAAATGGAAACATGGGGCTGGAGAGATGGCTTAGCAGAAAGGTGCTCACCACCAAGGCTGACACCCTGAGTTCCAGCCTCAGGACCCACACGGCACAAGTGTGTACACACACACACACACACACACACACACACACACGCAAAGTAAATAATAAAACATAAAAGGAAATATGCACATTTTCAAATGTCAAATAAAGGATAGTTTAAGTTTTTAATTTCTGTTCTAAGTAGTGATAGATAATGACAATCAGCACTGTAGAGTTTAAACTTAGATACATTTGCATGACAGGACCCTTTTATTTTAGAATGCCTATCCACGTAGTAAAGTATGTCAGATATCATTCTTGTGTCCGTGTACACACGACAAAGAGTCTAGGGTTCCGTCATCTTAGAACCTTGGCTGTCACGACTTCAGGTCACTCTGATATGGAACACTGTAGACTGGATCTCAGGTTAGCTCTGTCCACTTCTGGAATGTTGTGTTTTGGCCACTCTAATTAGAGTCTTTATGTTTTTGTGTACATAAGAAGGAAGTACAGGGCATGATGGTGCATGCTTGTAATCCCAGGACTGAGGAGATGGAGGCAACAAAATCAGGAGTTCAAGGCCAGTCTCAGGAATATAATGAGTGTGAGGGGTGTGACTATGATAGAATATATTAGTACATCATGAAAATGTCATAATGAAACACATTATTATTATTATTATTATGCCTAGCTGATATATAGAAACAATACTCAAAAACAGACCCTTAGTTCATCTTTTATGTCTTCAGCAGGTCCTGTGACAGCTGGCACAGCTGAAGTAAGAGGCCCAGACTGTGATGCCTGCCTTCTGAGGAAGTCCCTGAAGTTAACCAAAATCTGCCGGCCCACTTTCTGCACCTGTAAAATTAGAGAATGAAATAGCTTTCTTTAGTTTCCTCAAATCCTATACTTGTTTTTGTGCTCAGTTTTGAAAATAGAAAACATTTAAAAAATACTACCTAGCAACGATTCCAGTGTTTTTTCTTTTCTTTCAAAAACCTGGAACAGTTGTTTATTAACAGCTTCATTACCAAATTTTAAAAAGTGGGCTTCCGTAGCTAACCGAGGAGCTATTAACAGCTGGCGGCTGCTGGGGAAGGGAGGGTCAGTTTTCCTTAAAGGTGTGGCCCTGGCGGGTGACCATGCTCCAGCCGGTCGTCCCACACCCACTAGTGTATGGGCCGCACAAACTGGACTTGGTGGGTTGTTTCTAAAAGTGGGGGAGGGGCACACAAATTGGGAGTAGGGAGTTGATTGGAAGGAGTTAGGGGTGAGTAGTGGTGGTGGGAGTGAATAGGATCAAAACGCATCGTATGAAAGTCTCAACTAATTAATAAAATGTTATGTTTAAAAAGTTATGGGAACCTGAAAAAAAAAAACCAGTGAAAGGGGTTGTTGTGGCATCTTAACTTCCTGGATTTGAAAACTGGACAGTGTGGTGTCCTGAGCTTGAGCAGAGACAATACAATGAGGAGTCAGCCCTCTTATTACTGTACATGCCAGAGCCACAGCTGATAGAACTGGTCGTCTTGTAATCATGATGCCCCCTGTACTGAACTCCAGATAGCATGGCTTCTCCACAGCCTACATGAGCCTTCAGAGAATCAGCTCCTTTCGATTTCTATTTAGCATATACAACAGCACATGTTTCAAAACCCTTCCCGAGTAAATGCCATAACTCGAAATCACAATTACCTATCTAATCAGAGTCACTCTAGCTGGAAGGATTTACAAAATGTGTAACAAATTCTTAGATAATGTACAAGGTTGGTGTTCTGTTAGGACAGCCAGGATCTTTTTGTTCTGGGCAGAATAAAAAGTGCCTTTATCTTTTCTGCAAGGAGTTGGCAGTTTGCTCAAGGACATTTCTCAATTTTGAAACGCAAATTTAAGAGCATATTGCTTGCTTTCCAAAGCAAACACATTTTCCTCTTTGGCTCTGTGTAGTTCCCTGCAGGGGTGCTGTTGGTCATTTGTGAAGAAGCTGGTGTGGAAACCCGTTCACATTTTAGAGATGACTAAGGCATGCACTTTGTTGAGCCCTGCTGAGGGGAAAGGACACCTCCTGACCTCCCAGCCCAGGGGAGGAGGCTTGGCGTCCCAGTGAGATGGCAGAGCCCCTTCCCAACACAAAGCCTGTCTCTCCATCCGCAGTCTTGTCCACTCTCTGGCTCACTAGTGTTGCTCGCAGCAGCTGGAGATAGTGGCTTCTCACTCCTGTGCGGACTTCAAAGTCTGGGCTTTAGGGGCATTGCTTTCTTCAAGATTGTACTGTCATAGATAGAGTTCTTAAGGGACTAATTTCTCTTTTGTTTCTTAGAGTTAAAAAAAAACATGAGGACATGTCTCTAGAACCTTCCTAGTCTTTGACATTTTAAAGCATCTAAGAGAGCCTGTGTCGTGGTCCTGCTTTTGTTTCTTAGAGAAATTAAATGCCTTTCCCTCACCCTAGGCTCCTACAGGTCCTAAGTCCTGCAAACAGCGGTAGGGCTCAAAGGCTCAAGGAGGCTAAGTGGACCACTGGCTCTTACCACGTTGTGCCTCTGGGGAGCCCACCAGAGATGACCACTCAGACACAGTCTATAGCCAATTGACAGTCTTTACTCCTGCTGGCCGGGACTACATTCAGATATCCACGACCCAAGTGGGACTCGGCATCTGCAGGGAGAGGTCTGCACAAGCAAGCGGTTGAACAGAATCTAATGTAAGCAGTTAGCTAGAGGAGAAGGTTTTATACAAGCAGGCAGTTTAACAGAAGCTAAATTAGCCGGGGCATCTTGACCTCGGGTTTCTAGAGTAGAGTTGGGTAATTTCCCACAGAGCTTCTCATCAAGGAATCAAATTCTAGTTCAACCTAAAATGGCCTCAGCAAGAGTACAAGCTGGAGGAACCGCTGTGCTGTCTTGCCCTGTCACATTCCCACTGGTTCTACAAGCATGGGTCAATTCATTGACTTGTCCTTCTGTAGGTGGGCATAGCTGGCTTAACTGAGTTTACTCTCTGTTTGGTTTAGTTAGCCCTGCAGCTGAGGATTCAGTGTCCCACCATTAGCCCCATAGAGTAAGAATCAATGGTCTAGCTAATGCTGACAGTAAGGTGGTCAGTCACAGGGACCAGGGAAACAGAGACCGGATGTAGCTCTCCCTCAAAAGTTTGGTTGAACTGCAGAAGGGACAGTTGTGGAGACCTGACTCCAAAAGTGGGCATAAAAGAACAAAGGTCTCTATGGAACCAGGGTTGCTGATCTGTAGCCAGATTGACTGTCACCTTCTCTGTGTCTGTTATTCTTAATTCCCAATTCCAGATAGGAGGATGGTGAGGGTTGTCGGCCCCGCCACCTTACAGAGAGAAAGGAAAAGGGTGAACATAGCATTCTAGGTTAATGATCTCGGGTCAGTCTTATCTTTAAGGGCCTGAAGTCTGAGCATTGTCCTTAGTGATCTGTCATTGTCCTTAGTGATCTTTCATTGAGAGTGATGAGTCCAGGGGACAAGACCAGCCATTTTCACAGCAGTTGGGGTGGTGACGGTAGCTGGGTAGGGTCCCTTCCAGGCAGATTCCAGCATCTGCGTAGAGATCCTCTTTATCCAAACCAAGTCTCCTGGCTGGAACTGGGGGACAGGTTCAGAGGTGGGAGCTGGAGGATTCCCTTCAGAGTACCACCAGTGGCCTGGTGAGCTCCCCGCAAAGCCTGCAAGGACTTGGGAAAGGAGTGATTTGGCATTTCTGCTGGGGGAATATCTTGGAGTTTGTGGAGGATGGGAAATGGTCTCCCAAACATAACTTTAAAAGGAGTAAGCCCCTCTGGTAAGGAGTACCTCAGGCTCTGAGCAGGATATAGGAGAGGAGATCGGTCCAGTTTTTGCCAGTTTCCAGGACCAATTTTGTCAGTCTCCTTAAGAGTTATTCATCCTTTCTATTTGATCTGAGCTCTATGGCCTGTACGCACAATGTAGTCTCCATTAATACTTAATGCCTTTGTCAGACTTTGAGACACTTTGGCCATGAAGGCAGGGCCATTGTATGATCTTAAAGCTAGGGACAGTCCAAACCCAAGAATTATTTCCTGAAGAAGTTTCTTAGTAACTTCCACCTATTTTGAGAAGGTTTGTATAAATACCAGTAAATATTTATAGGCAAACACAGGAGGCCTGATTCAGTAAAATCCAACTCCCAATGTTCTCCAGGCTCATTTCCTTCCCACTTTGAGATTTACATGAGCACATGTAAAAGTAATGTCTTTAATCAGGCATTCCAAATTTGGAAAAAAATACCTCGCTCTGAGGAGTTTGGCGGTTTCGTGCCCTGAGGTTGGTGGCTTGGTGGAGATCCATAATGAATTGCCCTCCCAGACTCGTGGGAAGGATGGGTCTGCCGCTGGCAACATCTGCTGCTCTTATTTATCCTGTGTGGCAAGTTCTTGTTCTGCCCAGTCAGCCTCTTCCAGGCTGTATTCCAGGCAGTCCCCTGCTTAAAGAATGTGCCCAGATATTCCTGTCTTGGTCACTATTGCTGCTCCTGTATACCTGAGTCCATCTTGGAATCTGTGACTACATCATCTCTTCACACCAACAGAATCTCAGTCAGCTCAGGCCTGCTTGCCTTGTCAGTCACCTCAAGTTAGTCATAATCCTCAGGAAACTGGCAGGGTTGAGGAGCGACATCGTGTAAGACTGAACGCAGCGTTGGGTCATCTGGGGGGTTAGACATCCATCTTGGGTGCTCCCCTCTACAGGGCCTCGGCAGAGTGTGGTGCTGTCAGGAACAAGCCTTCCCTAAAGTTCATTTGTCAGCTGTGGCACTTCTTTATGCTGGCCATCTAGCTGCAACTCGGTCAAGTCTCTTGGACAGATATGCCACTGGTCTTTTTCAGGGTTTGTATGAGGATCCCTTGGCAACACCTCTGGCCTCATTCACATACAAGTGGAATGGCTTAGTAATATTTGGGAGGGTCAAGGCTGGGGCAGACATCAGGGTTTTTAATCAAGACTTCAAAGGTCCACTGCTCAGTCTCAGTATATTCCAAAGGGTATGTTTCTCCAATGCTGGCACAGAGGGGCTTGGCTATCTGTGCAAGTCCCATTATCCACAGCTAGCAGTATCCAGCCACCCCTGGGAATTCCCATACTTGTTTTTTTTTTTCAGTGTGAGAACAGGGATTTGCAGGATGGGTGAAATACAGTCATGAGACAGCATTTGCTTTCCTTCCTCTAGGTTGTAGCCTTGGTATGTGACCTGAGGAACACATAGGTGAGCCTCCTTGGATGAGACTCTGTCCCTCAGGGCTTGGAGGATTTCTAAAAGGCCTTTCATTGCTTGCCTACACTCCTCCCCAGGGGTTGAAGCCACAAGGAGGCCATCTACATGCTGGAGCAGGGTGCTTTGTGGATTTTTTTTCTAAATTCCAACAGTTCTGCACTCAGGACTTCATCAAATAATGTTGGTTAGTTTTTGAACCCTTTCTCCTGGTCTATTTCTCCTACTTTCTTCCTTGACCGTCTCCCCAAGGGAAGCAATCACCATACGAGAGATTTTCTTTCCTGTCTGCCTTCTGCTGAATCTTGGCTGTTGTAAACTTTATGAGCAATTTCCAAAAGTTCAGACCTATTCATCCCTTCATATCTCTCTAATTTCTGGAACTTTCTCCTTATGTCTGGGACTGGCTGCATACAATATTAGTGGCTCCCTGGTTTTCATGGCTATCTGGGTCTATAGGAATAAGTACCCTATATATCTCACAGAGCCTTTCCAGGGATCCAGTAGGAGATTCATCAGGTCCTTAACACTGACTTACCATGGATAAATTGGTAGGTTTTCTGACTGCTGCTTTTTTTATCCTCCTAATAATGTTTGGCATAAAAGCATCCAACATCCTTTCTTACCTTCATTGGTATTAGTATCCCAACTGGGCTGGGCAGACGGGAAGGTTCACTCTGTCCAGGCCTCTGTGTCAAGCAGTGTCCCATCGTCTAGCCAACTTGCACTTTCCAGCAGGATTTGGTCTCTCTCCTCCACTGTAAACACGGTGGCCAGGAGCTGCTGACAGCCATCCCAAGTTGGCTGGCCTGTGCAGAAGACAGTTTCTAACAGGCTGATCAGTGTCTGCAGCTTCTCTGAAAAGGGAGGGTTTGAGGTCTTCCAATTATACAAGCCACTGGTAGAGAGGGAGATGACTGCTCCCCTCCTCCCCAGGTGCCACTGGGAGAACAGCTTCCTCCTTCCCCAGCTGCTTAGAGGGGCAGGGGAGGGAGGAGAGAGAGCGCACAGCTCAGGGAACTATTTCCTTCTTCCCGTGCTCACTCTGCTTAGATGGCGGGGCCCCTCATCAGAGGCTGGACCGCTCCCAACTTCCACGCAGGGAACAGCCCAGGACCCGAGGACCACAAGTGGGAGTCAAGTGAGGAAACAAGTCAGGAAGGAGCACTGGGGCTGAGAGAACAGATGTAGGTCTTGGGTTTCTCTGGGTGATCTGGCCAGGGCCAAAAGGATTTGGGTCACCAATAAAAGGGCGCAGGTCTTAAGCCGAAGGTGTGTGTCTCACACTAGAGAAAGCTGTTGGTTAGTGCAGGGAAACTGGTGGCTGCAGTGGTTCCTGCTGCTCAGGATAACAGCATTGGCAAAGCAACAGCGGCCACTGGCCACTGGCAACATGGCCACAGTCACCGTGGAACGTGGGTGGGTGGCCCAGTGCAGCCCTTAAATCTGCGGGAAGTTGTGTGTCATTGAGTCTGGGGGAAGCAGTGGCTGGTCTAGGGACAGCCCACTCCCCCTTCCATTTTAGATCTGTTTCTCCAACCAACAGAACTGACAGAAACATGCAGAGTGACACATAGTAAAGACAGTCAGGGGTGGCTACTACACATTCATACACCTGAATAGATCAGGAGAGTCTAGTCTGCTGTGGATATGGCTCTGTATAAATAAAATGCTGATTGGCCAGTAGCCAGGCAGGAAGTATAGGCGGGACAAGCAGAGAAGAGAATTCTGGGAACAGGAAGGCTGAGGCAGAGAGACACTGCCAGCCGCCATGAAAAGCAAGATGTAAGGTACTAGTAAGCCACGAGCCATGTGGCAAAGTATAGATTTATAGAAATGGGTTAATTTAAGATGTAAGAACTAGATAGCTAGAAGCCTGAGCCATTAGGCCAAACAGTTTAAACAATATAAGAGTCTGTGTGTTTATTTTATAAGTGGGCTGGGAGACTGTCGGGGCTTGGTGGGAGCTGGAGAGAAACTCTCCAGCTACACTAGTCCTGGACAAGAACTATGGTTGCATCCAACCTCCCCTCTTGTGTCCTAACCAGATGTGCCTCCTTCCAACTAAACTTACCTCTAGAGGTGTTCAGACCAGATGGCTGTCAATTTACCTTTTTGGGGAAGGAGAGGGTGTCAGGTGCCTCCAGAGTGCTGGACAACAATCCATCAGGGAGGATTTTCTAGGGGCCCTGAAACATCTTGGGGTATGCACCCCTTAGGAGTCCTCTCCAGCCAGTGTGCTCTTCCTTGTTCCCAGGGGCCTGAGGCTGCCCCCAAGTGTCAGGGTCCAGTCTCTGGGGAACCTCAGGTGGACTCCCCAAATAGAGAGCCCACCAGAGATGACCACTCAGACACAGTCTGTACCCAACTGAAAGTCTTTATTCCAGCTGGGACTACACTTGGATATTTAGGACCTAAGCGTGGTCCTGAGCATTTAGTAAGGGGTTTTTAAAGGCAAAAACCTTTAAAACCCACATCCTAGTATTTCACTCAGCAGCTGCAGGGGGAGATTTTGTACAAGCAGACAGTTTAACAAAAGCTAAGATAAGTTAGCTGGGGCATCCTGACCTCGGGTTCCTAGAATAAAGTTGGGTAATTTTCCACTGAGCTTCCCATCAAGGATATCAAATTCTAGTTAAATCTAAAATGGCCTCAGCAAGAGTATAAGATGGAGGGACCTCTGCACTGTCTTGTTCTGCCACAACTGGATATTTGATGGAGATGGGAGCAATTACATGGGGAGACCAGACTGAACACCTACAGTACTTGCCTCTGGTAACATCCTGGAGGCTTCTATGGCTGTAGGTAGCCCCAAAGGGAACGGAGACACTAAGGTCCTTTCCGTTTGAACAGACTCCAAAAGCCTGGCCAGTGAGCATCAGTTACTGTGGCAGTCCAAGGAAGAAAGGCTCTTCCTCAATTTTTTAAAAGTTATGCAGGTTTATACAAGGCCATTTCCATGCAAGTATGTAATATGCTTTAAGCACATTCCACCATGCCTCCCTGCCCTGTACCCTCCCCCACCTTTTTGTTCCTCAGGTTACTTCTACTTTGATGACATCTGTACGTCCTGTAGGAGTATCCCATGGGAAAAGTCAGAGTCGTCAAGCCT
>CABHPH010151005.1:0-21861 GCA_902168325.1 Peromyscus nudipes | reverse complement strand
AAATTTATTATTATTTATTATTATTAATTTTTTTTTTCCGAGACAGGGTTTCTCTGTGTAGCTTTGCATCTTTCCTGGATCTCGCTCTGTAGACCAGGCTGGCCTTGAACTCACAGAGATCCACCTGCCTCTGCCTCCTGAGTGCTGGGATTAAAGGCGTGCACCACCACTGCCTGGCCTAATTTATTATTTTTTATTTCATGTGCATTCATGTTTGCCTATGTTGTGTGTCTGTGAAGGTGTCAAACCCCATGAAACTGGAGTTATAGGCAGTTATGAGCTGCCATGTGGTTGCTGGGAATTGAACCTGGGTCCTCTGAAAGAGCAGCCAGTGCTCTTAACTGCTGAGCCATCTCTCCAGCCCCAACCATGGCAACTCTAATAAAGGAAAAACATTTAATTAGGGTGTCTTACATTTTCAGAGGTTTAGTCTATTGTCATCATGCTGTGACATGGTAGCATGTAGGCAGACGTGGTGCTGGAGAAGTAGCTGAGATTCCTACATCTTGACCAGCAGGTACCAGGAAGTGGTCTGAGTGTCATATTGAGCATAGCTTCAAAGGGACCCTCAAAGCCCACCCCCACAGTGACATACTTCCTCCAACAAAGCCACACCTCCTAATAGCTCCACTCCCTGTGAATTTATGGGGGCCAATTACATTCAAACTACCACAGAGATTTAAATGAGTTAGGAAAATGGGTGTAAATCAAACTTTGGCTGAAGGAGAAGAGGTTGGAGGGGGGTGGAAAGCCGGACAGAAACATAATTCTGTCCTGAATGGATCCTAATTGTCAGATTCGAAGAGGGAAAAGTGGAGCCCCTGGCATTTCTGCCACTACTTGGCTTAGAACCTAAGACCCCAGGAGCATGCCATAGTAACCCAGATGTGGAATTTCTCCTTTTCCTCCACATCTCACTGAAGAAGCATGAGCCTGGTGTGGTAATCCAGCACTCTGAGGCAGAGGCGGGCTGATGAGAGTGTGAGGTTAATCAGCATATCTAGTGAGACCTTTCCTGCACACACAGAGAGAGAGACCTTGAAACCTTTATGAAAATCTGAGAAGTCAGTCACAAGACGCCGGATGGACTGGAAAGATGGCTGAGCAGCAGCTGGGAGCAGTTACTGCTGTGATGTGATGGAAGCACATCAGGTGGCGGTCACTCACCTGTAACTCCAGCTCCAAGGAATCTGGAGGCTTCCTTCTTTTGATCTCTGTGAGCATCCACATACACACTTGCACACACAAACACAAATAATTTTTTTTTGTTTTTGTTTTTCGAGACAGTGTTTCTTTGTGTATCAGTGCTGGCTGTCCTGGGACTCACTCTGTAGACCAGGCTGGCCTTGAACTCAGAGATCCTACTGCCTCTGCCTCCCGAGTGCTGGGATTAAAAGCATGCACCACCGCCAGGCATACATTTTTTAAAAATGAATCTAAAAAAAAAACGTTGTTGGTGGTGCATGCCTTTAATCCCAGTGCTCAGGAGGCAGAGGCAGGTGGATCTCTGTGATCCAGGCCAGCCTGGTCCACAGAGTGAGTTCCAGGACAGCCAGGGGGGCTACACAGAGAAACCCTGTCTCTAAATAAATAAATAAATATACATATAAATACATAAATAAAGGAAGGAAGGAAGGAAGGAAGGAAGGAAGGAGTATGGGAGAAACTCTTTCCTGTTTAGCAGGTAGGTCTGTGTCAACACAAACTGTGTGAACATTTGGGGACACAGAGGAATTTACTATATTCAAGCCCAACACATTCCAGTTGGGTATTCAAGGCATTCTTTTTTTTTTTTTGGTTTTTCGAGACAGGGTTTCTCTGTGTAGCTTTGCACCTTTCCTGGAACTCACTTGGTAGACCAGGCTGGCCTTGAACTCACGGAGATCCGTCAAGGCATTCTTGTTCTTCAAAATCATCTTAGTTGGGCTGGAGAGATGGCTCAGAGGTCAGAAGTATGTACCGCTCTTCCAGAGGACCAGGGTTCTGTCCCCAGCACCCACACACTGTAGCTCACAACTTGTGACTCCAGCTCCAGGTGATCTGACGCCCTCTTCTGGCTTCCCAAAGCATCTGCACTCACCTGCACACATCTCCACGCAGACACATACACGTGTGCAAAAGTTTATAAAAATCATTTGGGGCTGGAGAGATGGCTCAGTGGTTAGAGCACTGGCTGTTCTTCCGGAGTCCCTTGGTTCAGTTCTCAGCAATCACATAGTTGCTCACAACCACCTGTAACTCCAGTTTCAGGGATTTGAACACCCTTCTCTGGTCTCAGTGGACACCTGGCATGCACATAATACATAGACATATATACAGGCAAGACCTTTATACATGTAAAAAGTCATTTTAGTCTTTTTGTTGGTGACTTCACCCCGTTTAGCCCCCAGCTTTGGCCGCATCACTGGCTCTAGCCTCCTATTGTCCTTTTGTTTTTTAGCTAATGGCTGCTTCGGGGTGTTTGCTTGCTTGAGACAGGGTCTCTGTTAGCCCAGGCTGAATTCACACCCACTCTACGTCTGAGGCTTTTCTTGAACTTCTGTCTCACAAGGGCTGAGGTTGCAGGAGCCCCCACCAGGCCTCCTTTGGACTAAGTCCAACGGGGCATAGACCTGAGGTTTCCGTCATTCTTGTCTGCATGGGGTGGCTCATACCTGTGATCTCAGCACTCGGGGAAACTGAGGCAGGAGAACTGCTGCAGTTGTGAGGCCAGTCTGGTCTACACAGCCGGCTCTAGGCCAGCCATAGCTATTGAATGAGACCCTGTTTCAAAACCTAACAAAGAGTAGCTTTGCCGGGCGGTGGCGCACCCCTTTAATCCCAGCACTCAGGAGGCAGAGGCAGGCGGATTTCTGTGAGTTTGAGGCCAGCCTGGGCTACAGAGTGAGTTCTAGGAAAGGCGCAAAGCTACACAGAGAAACCCTGTCTTGGAAAAGAAAAAAAAAAGTAGCTTTATCTCTCAATTACAGGTAAATAACACACTCCTGATGCAGCTGCCTTTTCAAGTTTGTCTCTCCAGATGTGGCCTGGTAGAGATAGGGCCTGGTTATAAAAGTCAACCCCCAGGATGTCATAAGGGACTCAATCAACATCTTTAGCATAAATAGACATAGTTATTCAGACTGCCCCCCCAAAGCCCACTTTCCTTCCTTCCTTCCTTCCTTCCTTCCTTCCTTCCTTCCTTCCTTCCTTCCTTCCTTCATTTCCATCCTTTCTTCCTTCCTATCTGCCCCTACTCTTTCCTTGCAGTGATTATGAGAAAGCTTTTGAAAGCCAGAGAGCATCTAACAGGGTGAGCTGTGGACAAATCCTGGAAGACTAGACAAGGCTTCCGTAACAAGGGTGTGGCGAAAGTTGCTGCATTCCCTACCTAGAAGAGGACCTTGGTGGAACACAGGTGAGGGTGGATGTAGACCCAGAAGGGAGGAGGCAGCAAATGACACTAAGGTTCCATGCCTGAATCCCTCCGAGGGCCTGGGCATAGCCAGGGTGAGCACTCACCCCGCCCTCATGGCTCTGGCTGCACATGAGATTTTATCAGTAACATAGCTGATACATGGCACTGAGTCACAGGCAGGACCCGAGGCCTAGGAAACAGTTCAGATGTCGAAACAGGCCCAGGGGAGGAGGTGGGATGAGTCTCTAATACACCCTCAGCATACACATCATTATCACCCACGTTTCCTGTCACCCTGGGGTCATCTCGATGGCCATCACTCCGATTTGATTCTGTCACTCAGTCGCCATCCTCACCTGCATCCCTGCACCTTTCATGCCCCATGCCCTCACGTGACCCGGTTCCCACCACGGTCCCACCTTCTCCAGCCCTATGCCCAAGGTGGTTACTAATCTTGGCCAATCCTGCCGTCCCTCCACTGCCTCCACCCTACGCTGTCACTCGTTAGCTCCGTTCCCATTCCTGCTGTCACCTGGACTGTCCTCATCTGTCCTTGTCACCTAAGTCATCTTTGCTGTCACAGCCCCAGCCTCGTCATACATTCCCAGCATCGTCTCCCTGCTCTTCACCACCGGCTTCAGGCCATGTCACCACCTATCTCCACCCCGCTGGTTCACCTTCACTGATCCGTGTCTGCCTCCTCCTTGTCCTCTCCTTGCCCACACCCTTCTCATCCTGGCACCTCACCCAGGTCCCCTCATGGCACGTAACATGTCCCCACCTCTGAGCCGCTGACCGGATCCTTCAGGCCAGGGTCTCTGCTGGGCTTCCTCACCTGGATTCACCACGCTCCTTACTTTTGCAATGTGTCCCGAAGAGGTTCAGCGTTTACCCTGGGATGTCTGGGCTCTGGGCCAGGCCCTTCTCAGGGTTCCCAGGCAGAGGACTGCCAGGAATCCTTGAATCCCTCCTTCAGCTACTGCACTGGGCAGTTGCCTCTGCCCGACATGGCTCTGAAAGTATTCTTTTTTTTTTCCTCTCTGAATCAGAGTCAGCAGTAGGTACCCCTCTCTCACTATGTTACTTTGGCTGGCCTCAAACTTGAGATCCTCTTGCCTCAGCCTCTGGAGAACTGAGATGATGAGATACCACCCTGGGCCGAAATTCTTACCATATTGATGGTTATTTCCTCTTTCTCAATCTCCAGTGTTCTGAGATACCCTCTCCCTGCCCCAGTACTAACACTTATGATGGCATCTTATTTGGGTAATTGTGTATAAGGCTGTCCTGACCAACAGTCAGGATCAGTTGGAAGGCAGCAAAAGTAACAGACAGGTTTCTGGGGCCTATCACAGGGCCTTGGTAGTGGTAGGGGTCATTGAATTCTACTGAGTAAATACACACCATTTACTGATCCTGTACCATGTGCTGGTACTGTCTTCTTCTGTCCTGTGCCTTTTTTTTTTTTTTTTTTTTTTTTAAGTTTTGAGCCTTTCAAGATCTTTTTAAATGATTTGGCACAGATGTCCTGACGACGTTCAAGCCGAGAAGCCTATTTCCAATTACTCATCAGAAAGTGAAGAGACGGAGAAACTGTTACTCACAGGCCAAGCAGAACGCTTTCTTGTAATTAGGGCAAAGAAAGCCTCAGTTGTAACATCAGTTCCTGATTTCATCTGTCCGTTTCCCAAGGAGACTGAAGACATCAAGGACATGAGGGGCACCTGGAGAAGACAGCTTCTGGTTCTTGGGAGGCAAAGTCAGACCCTTACCTCATACCTTGAAACTGATGTGTTCAAGAAGTAAATATAGAAAGAATCTAAATTAACCTGGATATTCCCATGTGGTTGGTCCCATCGACTTTATTTCTGAGGATCTGTCCTTGGGAAAATGCTTAGAGGGTGGACGAAGACTTTGCCACTTTCCATCCCCATGATTTTATCACCATGTTACTTTTCACATTTGAATTCATAAATGCATATTTATAAATGCCAGCCTGGTCTACAGAGCTAGTTCCAAGACAGCCAGATCTACCCAGAGAAACCCTGTCTAGAAATAAACCAAAAAAAAAAAAAAAAAAAAAGTGCTGCATTGAAAAGTTGAAAGCAGTCAAGTGGTTTTGGCACATAATTTCAATCCCAGCACTCAGGAGGCAGAGGCAGGCGGATCTCTGTGAGTTTGACACTAGCCTGGTCTACAGAGTGAGTTCTAGACCAGCCAGGACTACATAAAGAAACCCAGTCTCAAAAAGAAAAAAAAAGAAAAGAGAACTGAAAGCAAATGAAACCTCCAGTGTAGGAGGAAGCAGACTATATCGTACAAATTATGGTTGTCTCTTGGTTACTCAGATCTTGGGTCTGAGGCGTTCCTCATTGTTCTAGTGTCAGGCCATGCGAAGACGGCGTTATACGCACAGGCTTCTGTGGAATTATTTTCAGTGATGTCAAGAGTGGGTAGACCAAAGGATGAACAGGAATGCAGGCGTTACAGGCATTGTGCTGTCCCTGAATATGAGTAACTTCTTCCAGTTCTCATTTTCTTTGATGGGCATCATTACATTTATCATAAAAAAGCTATGCCTTCCCAAACAGAGGTAAAAAATAATGCTTTATGTGAAGGTGTCAGTGCTTTATAAGCCCATCCCTCATGACTTTTTGTTTTACTGGACTGTAAATCCCATGAGGACAGGATCTTTGCCTGTTTCCCAGCAAAATGAAAATGTGCTTTTTGTTTTTGTTTTTTTCTTTTTCTTTTGTCTCTCACATCTTTTCCTTTTATTTAATTTTTAAATTTTTAAACTGCCCCCACCCCACCAGCTGAGGACCGAACCCAGGGCCTGCGCTTGCTGGGCAAGCGCTCTACCATTGAGCTAAATCCCCAACCCCTATTTAATTTTTAAAATAGTGTTTCACTGTGTATAAAAGGTGGCTTGGAATTTGCTATGTTGCCCAGGATGACCTGCAATTCACTATGTAACCCAGGATAGCCTCAACTTGTGAAGATTCTCCTGCCTGGGCCTTTGGAGTTGGTGGAGGTACCACACGTGACTCTTTTCAGAGTTTTCAGAGTGATTCTTTCCTGTACAGAATGTTTTGGGGGCTGCCTTGATCTCCAAACCCCAACCTGCACTTCTTAACCGTTGGCACTTGAAATGGCTGGATGAATTTGAGAGAATCCCACCAGCTGTGAGCGTGAGACCGGAGCTCTAAGCTCCCTCTTCCTTTGTTCCTGTTTTAGAGAGGGGCACCACTCCAGCCGGACTTCAGGTGTCCCAGGTCTCTTGTCCCTACGCCCTCAGTCAGTCATTCACGCCGCTGCAGCCTCTCCAGCCGGTTCCTCTGCCCCACTCACTCTGCCCATCCCGAATCTGGGTCTCCTGAGCCACAGCCATGCTTTGGAAGTTTTAAGAATGTAAGCCTACTCTTCCCACTCGCCCGTTCACATACCTTCGGTGGCTCCCCATCACTCTCAGGAGCAAGTACAAGACAGCACATGATCCGGGCTGGGAGTTGGGGGGGGGGGGGGGGGGGACACGGACACAGACGGACGCGACAGTGCCTATGTCCTCCTTGCTGCGGGCCGCACAGAATTTCTCAGGCCCTTTTAGCGTGGCAACAGGAGACCCACCCCTTTTTCTACGCCCACCCTTTGCCTGTCTGACTTCATCTTACCCCAGCTGTTAGAGGGGATGCTCCCTCTTCCAGGAGAGTGTCTGTTATGTCTCCCACCCCCAAGTTTGGGTCAGTGCCCTCGTGAAGCTCCCTTAGGCCGGTGCTTGTTGTCCACATTGCAATTCTTTGTTTACTCAACAGCCTCCCTGTGTGCCCTGTAGGCCTTTCCTAGGCTGAGGCGGACCTGCTCTCCTACACACACATCCACCGCTCAGCACTTGGGAGGGCTTCACTGCCCTCGAATGATTGGGTGAGTAACAACAAAAAAGTACCCTTCGGTGAGCACTGCTTGGGGCAGGGGATATAGCTCCATAGCAAAGCACTTACTTAGCTTGCACAAGAACCGGCTTAATCCTCAGCAGCAGAAAGAAACAAAAAAAACTGTTAGTACTTCCTAAGGAGCTAGATGGGCATACACGCATACACGTCAAGTGGACATACACGTGAAGTGGACATACATGGTTCACCTTGCTTTGCTTTTTCTGTAACTCAGGAGGACCTCACACTGGCAGCCAGCACTCCTGCCTCAGTCCTCAGTGTGCTTAGCGTGAGGATTGCAGATGTGGACCGCCATGCACAGCTGAGAACATCCTTAGGATTTAAGAACCAGGTGTCAGTTCCTGCAGAACTGGACGCAGAGCAGAGTCTGCATGTGACGCAGCTGCAGGGAGTCAGGCTGCTTCAAGATTCCAGAGTCACAATGCGAGGTGTTTAAGTGTGAGCCGAACCCTTCACAGAGACGTTTATTAGGTTTACAGCCAGTTTTGATCAATATGTATCGATTTAAATCCTCCGGGCTACTTACTACAAAATCTCAGTAAAGTTTGAAAAAAATTGCTGGGTGATGGTGGCGTACCTTTTAGTCCCAGCACTGGGGAGGCAGAGACAGGAGGATCTCTGAGTTCAAGGCCAGCCTGGGCCACAGAGGGAGTTCCAGCCCGACTACTCAGTGAGACTCTGCCTCAGAACCACCGACAGGAATTGAACTAGGTGTCAAATACGTGGCCCACAACTACTCCTAGCGCTTGGGAAGTAGAGGCAGGAGGATGAGTTCAGGTCATCCTCAGCTACATATGGAGTTTGAGACCAACCCGGTCTACTTGAGACCCCGTCTCAAAACCCAAAACCAACCAAACATGAAAGAAACAGTGTGGATTTGACAGGCGGAAATGGGGTTGAATATATAGTTAGGAGCAGCGGTGTGTGGTGTGAGGCAGCGGGAGTGGTCCACCCTATTTGTGCATCTTATCTCTGATGTTGTTTTGATTTGCTGCCTGTAATGACCAATAGGGATAGACTAATTTTTAGCCCCCCCCCCCACACACACAGGTAGGTCATGGTGCTGGGGGTCAACCTCGAGTTTTGCAGATTGGTCAGGGGTTGTAGTGGTTTCTAGTTCTCTAACGCTGATGCAGTCTCCGCACCAGGCTATGTGGAGGTGAGCTTAGCACGTTGGTGTTAAAACACCCCGGTTCCTAGGTGTACTGGTCTGTCTTCTGCCCACATCACTAAACCAGGATCCAGCCTCCCCAAGCACTGCAGGACGAGGATGTCCTCTTCCCGTGCAGGGCCACTTCCCAGCAGCTGTGGCACTGAAGATCATCGGGGGAACCCCTTAAGTCTCCTGGCTGGAGGCTGGCTGTGGGAAGAAGGACTTTCTGGGCAGAGGTAGGAGCTCTGTTGGATGTGGCCTGGGGATCCGGTCCTGCCACCAAACCTCGGAGCTCAGAGCCAACTCTCAGATCCTTACTTCGCCTAATAGAAAAACTGGTGCATGGTGAACCAGGCCCCAGAGCCATTCACAAAACTGGCCAAGCTGGGGAAGGGATGTTGGCCATGGAGACAAAGTTGTCCCCTTCAGAAGCTTCTTCCTGCTGCTCTCTGATTTCAGTGAGACATTCTACCACAGGGGATGGCCTGGGTTGGGCACATCGGTAGCAGGACAGAAGGCAAGTCTGGACAGGTGGACAGCGGAGCTAGGCTGTGGGGTGGGGTGCGCATACTAGTCATAGGGAGTGGAGACAGAGGTGGAACCCCGGTAAAGGTCAAGGCTTGGAGAATGGCTGCTGCAGACGGGCTGCCCTCATTAGGGGACTGCTTCTGAGAAGTGAGGAGACAGACGCTGGGCTGGGCTAGGTCACATCTCTGCCATGGGGCTGGGGAAGAGCTAGCGGGTGGTGAACGAACCCTCGTGAGGTTACTGCTTGAGGGAAGGAAAGCAGAGGCACTGAAGGAAGCAGGAGGGATTCATGTTAGGTGACAGGGAGGCCAGGTAATGGCAGGTCAGGAATCTTGATTTGTGCTGCTCCTGAGGAGGGAAGGAGAAAGCCACAGCAGTCAGCCCTGCCCCAGAGAGAGGGACTTTGAGTCAGGGGAGGTGGCTGGGGAAAACTGTAGCCTAAGCTTGGGTTTGGGGAACTCATAGCCAGGGAAAACACCCAGGCAGTATCTGGATGTTCTTCAGTTGTTCGTCTATGGCATGGGGAGAACCTCCTTGGTCCATATTTATCAATGACAACCCAAACATGAAGCCTGGAGGCTCCCCATATGTGTTTCTGCTCGAGTCCTGGGGAGCTAAAAGAAAACACAGCCGTGACATGAGCTGAATGGAGTGGAAAGGGGGTGCCTGCACTTGAGAACACAGTGGCACTTCAGGATGCCAAAAGCCTGCTGAGACCCACCCACCGGAAGGCCCTCACAGTAACTGAGGGGCATCTGACTGTGCCTTCTCTGAGCCCCTGGGATAAATTCCTCTCTCCGCCTTACTTTCCTGATCTCAGATCCCATCTTTCTGTCCCTAAGTCACTGTACACATATTTATCAAGGGTCTTCTGCCTGCCCTGCTTTTCCTGTGCATTCTACAGTGAGCAAACTGTGGGTCCTTGTGCCGCTCCTTCCTCCAAAAGAAAGCTCCCAAGAAAATAGCCCCGACTCAAGGAAGCCCACACAGCTGTGGGAACCCACAAAAGGCATCGCACCCAGTCCAAGGGAGGCAGGTTCTGTGGATCCTGAGCTGGAAGAGCCAGTTGGCATTTGCCAGGGAGAGCCACGAGGGCAGGTCCGGTGAGTATGTGCATGGTGTGCTGGAGACATGCCAGCAGGCTCAAAGGAAGCCACGTGCTAAATCTTCAGGGACTCTGCAAGACTGCTTGTTTTGTACATTAAATAGTTAATTTACACAAACATATAATTAACTAAATTATTTTAAAAACAAAAGTGATATATAGTCACTTGCTAATTATTACTGCATTTTGCTATTATCAGTGCTCTTCAAAGTACTAACATCTACTGTATCTTCAAGGAGGAGAGAGCACATAATTGTGCATGGCTGTTCCTCTCTCTTTCAGTCTTCATTCAGTGACATCATGTTGACATCTCAAAAGGCCCAGGTGAAACTGACTATCACTACATGACATAGCTTAATTGGCTGAGGTCCAGGGGCTCTCAAGACACACTCAGCAGGCCAAATCCAGCCTGCAAGCTAAGAAAGGCTTTTAGCTGGGCCTGTTAACACAGGCCTGTAATCCTAGGTACATGGGAGGCTGAGACAGGAGGATTGACAGTTTAAGACTAGCTTGAACTACTGAGTGAGTACAAGGCCAACCAGGGCAATTTAGTGAGGCCTTGTCTCAGAATGAAATAAAAAGTGGGCTGGGCCGATAGCCTTGTGGTAGGGAACTTGCTTGTCCAGCATGAATGAAGCCCTAGGTTCAGTCCTTAATACCATACAGACACACGAAGAAATACAATAAAAGAGAGGGGCTGGCAGGGTGGCTCTGTGGCTCTGTGGCTCCGTGGGTGACAATACTTGCTGTGCAATCCTGCTGAGCTGGTTGATTTTTATTCCTGGAATCCATGTAAAGATGGAAGGAGAGAAATGACTCCCTAAAGCTGTCCTCTGACTGACTGCCACATGAATGACACACACCAACACCAACTCTATCTCCATTCCAAAGTAAAAAAGGAGGTCTGGGCACGGTGGTGCATGCCTAACACATGGGAGGTAGAGGTAGGTGGATCAGGAATTCAATGCCAGTCGTGGTTACACGGTAAGTCTGAGGCTAGCCTGAGCTACAGGAGACCCTGATTCAAAAAACTGAGTGAGATGAGGCTCAAGATACAGAGAGAGAGAGAGAGAGAGAGAGAGAGAGAGAGAGAGAGAGAGCATAATTTTCCACGTGTGGAGGCACACATCTGCAGAGGCAGGATGACCTAACCAGGGGTTCAAGGCCAGTTGGGTCTACTTAACAAGTTCCACACCAGCCAGCATTACATAACAAAATCCCATCTCAAAAAGATAAATCCCCTCAAAGAACCAAAAGGGCTTTTTATCACGCCAGACAAATTGAGGTTGATTCCTGAGGCCCCAATGATGGAAGAAAGAACTGACTTCAGGAAATTGTTCTCTGACCTCCTCAAGTGTGCTGGGGCACAAATCACACACACACACACACACACACACGTCACCGCAAAAAAAAATTACAGACTAGCAAAATGGCTCAGTTTAAAGGTGCCTGTTGCCAAATCTAATGACCTTCATTCAGTCCCTGGAACTCAAACGATGAAAGGAGAAAAACGGATTATTGAAAGTTTGTCCTCTGACCTATGGACACCACGGCACATGTATAGCCCCCCTTACGCGCATACAGATAAGAAATAAATGTTAAAAAAAAGTCACATCACTGAGTAATTTGTTAAAGTTTTAACAGGTCTTTCTTAAATTGCTTTTTTCTCTTACTTGTATGTAAATGAAAGTATCACTCAGTATTCATTGAACTACACTCAGCTGGTGTCATCAGTAACCGTTGAATTGGACCATAATCCAGCAATGTTCATAGTTTGTCAGATCCTTGAGTTGCAACCAGAGCTTGGCTGCAGACACAAGGGCTAGCAAAAATTAAAGAAAATGTTTTATAGAGTATTGTTTTTGTTTTGTTTGTTTTGTTTTTGGCTAGAGTCTTGGTATGAAGTCCAGGCTGACCAGGATCTCATCGTGTAGCCCAGGCAGCCTCAAATTTGTGATCCCACTCCCAAGTGTTGGGAGTGGAGTTGTCCACCACCATCTGGTATCTGCAAGGCAAATGACTCCAAAAAACTTAAACTGGATATTTTAGTACTATTGTAAATTATGCATGATTTCATATTCTTTATGCCAGTAAAATCTCACAACGAACATCTGTATACATGTATGTACGTATATTTAAAACACAGAATTGCTAAAAGCATTCAGAGAGGCATATGGCTCTGGACAAGAGGGTGAAGGGGGGGTAAGGATGTTCAAGACAACACAGGGAAGTTGTGGGGTTAGTGCAACAAGACAGATGTGGAGGAACTTGTGAGCAGGGGTAAGGAGACAGACACCATCCTGAAGGCCATGGAGAAATGCAGGAGGATTAGAGTATCAATGAACTCATCTCATTTTTGTTACCACTATATGAAGATTGGATTTCTGGGGACAGACTATGAGGGACTAAATTAGTGCAAGGAGGGAGAGCAATAGGGAATGTGTAAGGGTACTTACTATAGCCGTCGTGGTGGTAAATTCTGACAACTTGACACAATCTGGAATCTCCTGGAAAGAGCATTAATTGAGGAATTGTCTAGATCAGGTTGGTCCCTGGGGAGCTGTCTTGAGTGCCTTAACTACTGTGGGAAGACACAGTCCAGTGTGGGTTGCACAATTCCCTGGGCTTGGGGTCTTGGCCCATATAAAAGGAGAAAGCTAGCTAAGCACAGGCAAGCAAGCAGCCCAAGGTGTGTTCCTGTCTCTCTGCGTTTGGCTGTGGATATGGCGTGATCAGCCACCTCTGGCTACTGATGCTGTAATTTCTCCATGGCGATGGACTGTCACCTAGAGTTGTGAACTAAAACCCTTCCTCTGCTATTCCTTATTGTCTGGATATTTCATCCTGAAGGTGTTTCCTCCAGGGCACTTGGGTGGAGCTAAAGTTGGATGATAGTCCTTGAGGCACAGTGACAAAGAACTGAGCTCCCCCTCCCTCACGTGGGTGTCTGTGTACGCTGGAGACTGAATCCAGGACCTTGTGCATGCTAAACTTGTGCCATACCACTGAGCTACACCTCTAATCTCTCAGACACACATTTTAAAAGAACAGAGCTCCTTTGTTTACCTGTATGAAATTAAAGAATTAAAAAAAAAAAGATTTTTAGAGAAGAGAGAAGCGCCTTTCTTATAGGAGTCCTGGCTGGAGACGTAGGCAGGACATAGAGCACAGGTACAGGACTCGGGGGTGTTACAGTGATCTTGGAGCTTCCTGTCTTAACAGCTCAGCAGGTCACAAAAACTGGCAAGAGACTCATCTCTTATCCTAAAATGACCCTGTTCAGGAAGGGACAGAGTTCTGCAGACTGTAACATCCATGCTCATCTCTCCGGCTAGATAGGCTGTGTTGCACGCTTGAGTCTGTGTGTGCATAGGATATCACTGTGCACGTAGCTGGTGTGGCCCCAGCTGGGAAGGGTACCTGTAGGATGAGGCAGAGGCACCGTGAATGAGCAAACAGTACTTCCCAGAGTACATGGCCAGGGGTACGGGTATGTCACTGAAAGAGGGGTGTAGTTTCAAAGCCTGGGGAGCCATCAGAGGAGGAGGCCTGAGTGGTGGCAGAGAATACGTGTGAGCATCGATGCCAGCTTGTTTCTCAAAGGGCCTGGCTGGCACAGCTGGCAGGAGCTGAACACCCGAAGTCTGTGGTGATGATGGCATCTCTCCTGTTTATTCCTTAAGCCCCAAGTGGCTCCCACACCCTGTCCATGAGAGGGCGTACACAGGCTAGAGAGCGTACATAGGCTATAGGCCACAAGCAGGCAGGCCTAGAGCCGTGAGAGTGAAAGGTGGCGATGGCGTCTGAGCTCCGTCTTACCCTTCTGCAGATACTGTCTGTTCTGTGGGAATACAGAGAGAGCCTCAGGTTGTCCATGTACTTGCTTGGAGCGAGGTTTCTGCACTGGCTTGTGCTATGTGCACACACCACAAGTGGTTACGCTGGCCCCTGCCCTAGTGCCTGGGGCCTGGTTCTGCCTTCCTGTCTGGCTTCGTGATGCCCGAAGTGAGGCAAAGAGTCTGGGCCAGGAGCCAGGAAGTGTGGACTACCCGGGCTATCCCACAGTGGCTGTCAGCGGTTTTTTTCTTTCCCACTCTAAAAGCTAGAGGGGCAGTCATGGTGACCTTCAGGGTCACCATACCATCCTGTGGAGCTGTGATTGGTATATGGGAAATTAGGAAGACTGAATCCTTGGGCTTCCATGGTGGATGGTGGCATCCCTTGAGTCATTTAATTGAAGGATTTAGGGGCTACAAGCGGGTAGCAATCACTGGAGGACTTGTACTCTGCTGAACAATGTGTTCAGCCTTTTGGAGATGGGAAAGATTAGTGTGCTGGGGCTGGGCTTCAAAAACAAATTAGCAATATGACAGGTTAAGACCTGTCAGCGGTGAGGCTGGGAAAGTCTCCCCACCCATCCCTGCCCCCAGGCCCTGTGAGGGGGGGTGTTGAACAATAGTGCTCCCCAATTGAGAAGCCTGGACTAGCATCTCTCTCTCCCTCCCTCCCTCCCCCACCTCCACACTAGCTTGTTCCCTTCTAGGCTCTCACACTTTTGGAGTTGAGAGGTTTCATCCTGAGGCTGTATGTAGGCTTAGCCAGTGCACACAGAGACAGCTCTGAAGTCAACAAAACGAAGCAGGCACAGGTGATGTAAAGTGGATTAAAACAAACAAACTGGGAAGCCACGCGAAGGTGTGTGGGCTGGCCTGAAAAGAGCCAAGTGTCTCCCTAAGAGGAGGACCCCGGGGCTAAGGCCAGGCTGGCTAGTCCCTCAAGGCAAGGGGGAGGTTCCTGCAGGGATCCTCTGCCAAAGGAGTCAGCATAGATCACCAGCAGGGGTGATAGTACCGGCCTCGTGGGGATGTAGATGGGAGTCTGGGGGTGAAGAGTTGCCCCCCACTTTGGGAGCTCACAGAGGCTTCCTAGTGAGAACTTACTCAGGGTCAGAGAATCTGAGCTTGCTTTACACAGCAAGGCTGCATAAGGAGATGATTTGGTCACAGGCGTGGTTACCAGGTGTTTGGAAGGGTCTACACTTGGCTGTACGGTGTGCTTTGGTCTTGCAAGGGGACGGTCTTTTGCCTCTCTCCTTGGTACATTATAAAAAAAATCCTTGCCGGGCGGTGGTGGTGCACGCATTTAATCCCAGCACTCGGGAGGCAGAGGTAGGCGGATCTCTGTGAGTTCGAGGCCATCCTGGGCTACAGAGTGAGTTCCAGGAAAGGCGCAAAACTACACAGAGAAACCCTGTCTCGAAAAACCAAAAAAAAAAATTCTTTTGAATAAATGAAGGAGCTTTTGGGTATTGACCCAGGCCCTCCCAAAGCTATCCTGTGTTTCTATCTTCTTTTCATCATCTAGGTCTCTCTTTCTGATATTTTCTTATTCCTCTCTCCTCCACCTAAGAACCCTTCTGAAGGTGGGAACTGGACCCCCATGCCCCACACCTACCTCACCCCAATTGTCCTACTGAGGGCTTAAGCTGGTTCACCTCCATTACCTTAGGGAAGAAAGAGGGGCGACCTGGGCCAGGTTGGGAGGAACGAACAGTCTGGAAGTGGAGTGAGGAGCATTTGATAGTCTCTCCACTTCTCTCAGGAACTTGGAGCAGCTGTGAATTCATGCAGATGCCCAAGACACCCTCCTCACCCCACTCACAGACTGACTACTCTCCAGGACAAACTATTTCTCTCCCACTGAGGGCAGAGGGAACTCAGGTCTTTCAACATTCAATTATTGCGCACTTGCTGCATTCCTTGTGAAGGAGGAATCCTGGGATCACACATCCTTGTCCCCAGAGAACTCAAAGGCCCAGTGTCCTTAAAAGGCAGCCTGCTCAGGCCTTGTCACGCCTGGATCCCCCAACAGTTCAGTGAGCTGGAGTCAGCTCCTGCAGATTACACCAGAGATTGCAGGGGCCTGGGGCAGCCTGGTCTCTTGACCATGCCAGGGGTTCCAAGTTGAGAGACCCGGCTGCAGAGGGAAGGGTTAAGGTCAGACTCATGTGCTGGCAATCTAGGCAGAACTCTGGGCTTAGAGCCTACTGCCTGGGGATGCGTTTATAACTAACACTCCAGCACTGGCCTCAGGGAATGGGCAGCAGACTCTTGGTCAAAGGGCTCCCATCTAGCACCAAGAGTTACCAGGCACTTACCATACTCCTTACCAACTCGATCCACTCCTCCAGCACTGATGATCGGTCTTGTACTAAAAGTCACCAGTATTAATGAAAAGGCTGATCTGGATTCAAACTCACATGAACCTGTCTCCAAAGCCTGAGCTATGAAGGGCTCACCACACAGACAGGGGAGTCCCCCTGAAGAAGGACACCTCAAACCAGCCCTAGCATAGGCCCCTGTTTTTTTCTACTTCTCTGTTCTGTTACTCCATCACTCATTCATGGAGAGAGAGAGAGAGAGAGAGAGAGAGAGAGAGAGAGAGAGGGCGTAGAGTCCTTTAGATGTAATTCTAAATGGTCTTATTAAATAAGAAACACAGAGCCAAATAAAGAGTTAAAAGCCCAGAGATCGAGCAGTAGCCAAGAGCTAAGACCATCTTATCTTACCACTCACTGCTGTCCTTCCCCTGAGAGAGAGACCTTCTTCCTGTGTTCTGTCATTTTATTGCCTTTCTGTTCTGCCTTCTCATTGGCTGTAAACCCAACCACATGACTTCCTCATCACTGCCTATCTATACAGACCTCCAGGTCTCTATGGTTGTTACTGAGATTAAAGGCATGTGTCACCATGCTGACTGTGTCCTTGGACACACAGAGATTCTTCCTGCCATGTGATCGGATTAAGGGCGTGTGCTACCGCTACCTGACTTCTGCTTAATGGCTTGCTCTTAGCTCTGATCCCCAGGCAACTTTATTAACATACAAATAAAATCACATTTCAGCACAAATAAAATATCACCATACATTGTAGGCATTGAACTCAGGCCTCTCACATACTAGATAAGCAAGTATTTCTGACATATGTGCTCAGGCTTTTCTTGCACTCTTTCACGAGGGATCCCTCAATGTGACTGCTCTCCTGTTCCAATTAACCCCACAGCCCAAACTGTACCCATATTAGGTTCTTCCCCAGGGGTCAAAGTTTTTAGCCAGGTGTGGTAACACTCACCTATAATCTCAGCACTTGGGAGGGGCCAGCCTGGGCTACATGAGGCCTTGTCTCAGAAAAACAAAAAGATAAACAAAAAGCTTTATTGTAGGGAACTATTGAAATTGATTTAGGTAAAAATCTAAGGAGGGCTGAGGATGTAGCTCAGTTAGTAGAGGGGAGTCAAGATCACACATTCAAGGTAAAATTTGAGGCAAGCCTAGGCTACATGAGATCTGTCTCAAAATTTAAAAAAAAAAATCATGGGAAAAATCAGACTGTGAAAGATAAGGTGGGGAAACTTGACAATGGAGGACCAGACTGACATCATGAATGCCACTTTGTAATCCTATCCTCAGACCACAGGCTTGTACAGCTACCACCCCATCAAAACCTCTCCACAGCAAATGGAGACAACGGATGGACTCTGCAGAGCCCCGGACCCAGAGGGTACACCTACATCAGCGCCCCTGCATCTGTGGCTCAGGGACATTAAGGAAGAGGGGCAGAGGGATGTGAGAGCTGGAATAGCTGGAAGTCTGCAGAGAAACTGTCTTCCCTAGAAATGGCGGCAGAACCCAGGTTGGAACTACGGCAGTATCAATGGGCAGGTTAATGTGAAAGGGAAAGCGTCATGGGGTCCCACCCTAGACAAAGAACGTTAGGCAACTAATGGCATCTGGGAGAAGGAGAATCAGCCTCTCCCAGGAATGAGCCCCCTTATTGGTTATCCAGTGCAGAGTGGTCAACATTGAAACCATATACACACCAAAAACAAAAATAGACTCAGCAGGTTGTAGTTATATCTATTTCATACATACATATATATATGTATTAAACGTATTAAAAATAAAATTCCTGGGGCTGGAGAGATGGCTCAGCAGTTAAGAGCACTGGCTGCTCTTCCAGAGGACCCAGGTTCAATTCCCAGCACCACATGGCAGCTAACAACTGTCTGTAACTCCAGTTCCCTGGGATCTGATGTCTTCACACCAATGCACATTAAATAAAGTTAAATAAATTATTTAAAAAATAAATAAAAATAAAATAAAATTCCTTTACAATAACAGAAGAGGAGATAGAGAGAACACATCTTGGGGGTTGGAGCAATAGCTCAGTGGTTAAGAGCACACACTGCTCTTGCAGAGAACCAAGTGTAGTTTCTTGCACACATATAAAGTGGTGTCTTGGGTTTTTGCTGCTGTGAAGAGACACTGTGACCATAGCAACTCTTTTTTTGTTTGTTTTGTTTTGTTTTGTTTTTTTGAGACAGGGTTTCTCTGTGTAGTTTTGGTGCCCTGGATCTTTCTCTGTAGACCAGGCTAGCCTCGAACTCACAGAGATCTGGCTCTGCCTCCCAAGTGCTGGGATTAAAGATATGCACCACCACTGCCCAGCCCATGGCAATTCTTATAAAGAAAACATTTAACTGGGATGACTGGCTTACAGTTCAGAGGTTTAGTCCATTATAATCATGGTGGGGAGCATGGCAGCATGCAGGCAAACATGGTGCTGGCTAAATCTTTTTTTTTTTTTTTTAATGCAATAGCCAACTTTATTCAGAGCATCGGACAATTTATTCTCTGGGGGTTAAGAGGAATTATATGAGTAAAGTGTCTAATCACAAGGGCGAACCGTACATGATGAGCAAGCTGCATACAACAAAAACATGTTTGTCTACAGAAGCATATAAACAAATAAAAATAGACAGTTGCAGTGAATGATCTAAAGTAAACTCATTCCTCATTTTTTTCTTATTTGTTCGTTTATTTTACATACCAACTACTGTTTCCCCTTCTTCCTCTCCTCCCTTTCCTTTCCCTCACCTCCTTTCTACACGCCCCCATCCATTCCTCAGAAAGGGCAAGGTCTCCCATGGGAGTCAACAAATATCAAGTTGAGGCAGGACCAAGTTCCTCCCCCTGCATCAAGGCTGAGCAAGGCATCCCATCTTAGGGAGTAGGTTCCAAAAAGCCAGCTCATGTGCCAGGGACAGATCCTGGTCCCACTGCCGGGGGCCCCACCAACAGACACACAACTGTCACCTATGTGCCGAGGGCCTAGGTTGGTCCCATGCAGGCTCCCTAGCTGTCGGTCTAGAGTCCGTGAGCTCCCACCAGCTCAGGTTAGCTGTCTCTGTGGGTTTCCCCATCATGATCTTGACCCCCTTTGCTTATATAATCCCTCCTCCCTCTCTTCAACTGGACTCCCCAGAGCTTGGCCCAGTGCTTGGCTGAATCTGCTCCCATTAGTTACTGGATGAAGGTTTTATAATGACAATTAGGGTAGTCACCAATCTGATTACAGGAGAAGGCCAATTCAGGCACCCTCTCCACTATTGCTAGTAGTCTAAGCTGGGGTCATCCTGGTGGATTCCTGGGAACTTCCCTGGCACCAGGTTTCTCCCTAACCCTATAATGGCCCACTCTATCAAGATATCTCTTCCATTGCTCTTCCTCTCTATGTCTCCCACAACTCAACCATCCAGATCCCTCATGTTCCCATTCCCCATCCCCACCCCCAGTTTACACAGGAGATCTCATCTATTTCCCCTTCCCAGGGCGATTCATGCATCCCTCTTAGTGTCTGTCTTGTTACCTAGTTTCTCTAGGGCTATAAATTGTAGCCTGGTTATCTTTTGCTTTACATCTAGTATCCACTTATGAGAAAAACGAATATTTTTATTTAAAACAAGTTGATTATACATACAATCTCTTTCTAAAGAAGAAAAGGGGATATGATATAGATATATAGGATATAGATATGATAAGATAAAAGGGTAGATTAATGAACCTACTATTAAAGAACAGCAACTTGTTTAAAGTGTTTTACATTTGGTATAGATTTTAGTTTATGTTTAAAATGTTTTACATTGGTATAGAATTTAGTTTATTGATACAAGTTTAAACTTAATTTTGTTATACTGTATATATATTTCTATTCTTGTTTAAGGTATTATGTTTATGTAACTCATTTAAAATTGTAATAGATAATTAAAAAATAGATTAATAATTAGTCATCTATGATAATCATATTTATAGCCATGTTAGTTAATTCTTCTAGGTATACATAGATATATTTCAGATAGATAGGTAATCTTCAAACACTTCAAAGACCTACAGAATATGGCATTTAAAACGTTTTAAAAATTTAGACTTTCTAGACAGCGAGACATGTCAACTCCTGGCAGCACCGATTTACTTCAGAGGAGGATGGGCATTGAAGACACTCCACATGGAGTTTATCTTCACCTTGGCAAAAATAGCCATTTGGGCAAGAAACTGTTCTTGCCTGGACTGCTTGATCGACTGGACATGCAGGACCCATAGGAAGGTGACCACTGAACTTTGCTTGACAAAATGGTCCTTCAGGTTTCTGCTTCGCAGAGGAAACTGCCAGACATTCTACAGGACACAAAAAAAAAAAAAAGTGACTGAGAGACTCTAGGCCTGTGGGCTGAAAACAGATGCCCCAACTTTACAAGAAAACTTTGGATGACTGTCCAGGCTGCCAGCTGTCTCTGTCTACCCTGCAAGACTCCCAAAAGTTTCTTGCATCCTTCTCCCATTTCTCAGGTAGTATTATATCCTTCTGAGGTCTTTGATGTGGTTGAAGACTAGATAGTTATAATTTCCTCAGTTATGATAAAAGATGGGTTAGATATAAAACCTTAGACTCACAAATATAAGATATATAGGATATCTTCTTTAATATTGTAACTATAATTCTTGCTTAATAATTGTTTTGTTGTATGTAATTTTACTATGTTAAAGTTAAAACCTTCCTTTTTGAAAAAGAAGAAAAGGGGAAGTGCTGTGGATATTGCTCTGTATGAATAAACACTGATTGGCCCATAGCTAGACAGGAAGTATAGGCGGGACTAACAGAGAGGAGAATTGAGGGACAGGAAGGCAGAGAGGGAGACCGCCTGGAGCCGCCAGGACAAGGAAGATGTAAAGTGCTGGTAAGCCACAAGCCACGTGGCAAAGTAAAGATTAATAAAAATGGGCTAAATATAAAAGTAAGAGCTAGACAATGATAAGCCTGAGCTAATGGCCAAGCGGTTTAAATAATGTAAGAGTCTGTATGTTTATTTTATAAGTGGGTTCTGGGACTGGCGGGACTTAGAGGGAGCTGGAGAGAAATTCTCCAGCTACAATGTTTGTCTTTCTGAGTCTGGGTTACCTCACTCAGGATGATTTTTTTTCTAGTTCCATCCATTTTCCTGAAAATTTCATGAGTCATTTTTTTTTAACCACTGAGTAATACTCCATTGTGTAAATGTATCACATTTTCTTTATCCATTCTTCAGTTGAGGGGCATCTAGGTTGTTTCTAGGTTCTGGCTATTATAAATAATGCTGCTGTGAACATAGTTGAGCAAGTGTCCTTGTGGTATGATTGAGCATCCTTTGGGTATATGTCCAATAGTGGTATCGCTGGTTCTTGAGGTGGATTGACCCCCAATTTTCTGAGAAACCACCATACTGATTTCCAAAGTGGCTGTACAAGTTTGCACTCCCACCAGCAATGGAGGAGTGTTCCCCTTACTCCACATCCTCTCCAAAATAAGCTGTCATCAGTTGTTTTGATCTTCGCCATTCTGACAGGTGTAAGATT
>CABHPH010151004.1:25629-44910 GCA_902168325.1 Peromyscus nudipes | reverse complement strand
GAACAGGACAGCCACAATATTAAACATAGAGGTTAGGGAGTGGTAGCATACGCCTTTAATCCTAGCATTCCAGAGACAGAAATCCCTCTAGATCTCTGTGAGTTCAAGGCCACATTGGAAACGGCCAGGCACGGTGATACACACCTTTAATCCCAGAAAGCCACACCTTTAATCCCAGGGAGTGGTGGTAGAAAGCAGAAAGGTATATAAATCGTGAGGACCAGAAACTAGAAGCATTTGGCCTGGAGAAGCCTTTGGCCTGGAGAAGCGGCCTGGAGAAGCATGTGGCTGGTTAAGCTTTCAGGCTTCTAGCAGCAGTTCAGCTGAGACCCATTCTGGATGAGGGCTCGGGGCATCCAGTCTGAGGAAACAAGACCAGCTGAGGATTCAGTGAGGTGAGATAGCTGTGGCTTATTCTGTCTCTCTGACCTTCCAGTGTTCACCCCAATACCTGGCTCGGGTTTGATTTTATTAGTAAGACTCTTCAAGATTCCTGCTACAAGTGCTCTTAAGTGCTGAGCCACCTCTCCGCTCTCCTAATATGTATATATCTTTTGTTTTCCATGTTGATAGCACTTGATGGGCAAGGATGCTCTTGGTTATTGTTATCTCACCATTGTGCACAGCATAGAACTTGTGTCCAGTGGTTTGATGAATGGAAAGTTTACATTGTGGAGGGCACAAGACTTCTGCAGGGACTGGAATCGCTACAGACGTTGAGAGGGCTGGAGCTGAGGATGACAGTGGGACGTAGGGACAGAGAAGAGCAGGCATACAGTGTCTCCTACATGATAATTTGTCTGTTGGTTTAGTCACACCTCCTTAAGTCTATCCTCATTCTAAGCCCCCTTCCCCCCTGTTTCAGTCCTTCTGGCCCTGTCTCAAGACTGCTACATACTGAAAGATGTAACAAGTCCAGAGACAGGTAAGATAATGGGAGCCAAGACCCAAGGTTGAGAAATATATGAAGAATTGTAATTGTCCTTCTCTCCCCCCAAATTTGTGATTAAATTCTGGTACTAACTGTAACTATTCATTTCAGAATGGCCCAGAGCTTATTGTGTAGACAAGGGTTACTCTGAACTTCTGATCCTCCTGACTCCAGCTTGAAAATCCTGGGATTATAGGTCTATACCCAGGGATTAACACATGCTAGAAGAGCACCCACCAAGCTATATCCCTTATTCGTTTTCTCTTGATCATACCAGCTGTAGGTATGAATGAAACTAACGATATGTATATACAACCCAAGACACTTCCCACTTCCAGGTAATTCTAGGTCTAGGATTATAGAAGAATGACTTTTTGATTGAGCAGCTCAAATAGAGGTTCACACAGAGAACAGACAGTACATGGAATTCCCTACCACTACGCAGCTCAGTACTTGTCTGACCCAAAGTGGACTTAGCCTCCTTATCCCTTTCCCATTTAGTCCTTGGCAGCTTGATGACCTGGTATTTATCTGGGGTCGTGTCTTCAGGAATGATCTAAGTTGGAAAACTCTGTTGGTGTGGGCTCCCGGGGAAGTAGCTCTTTGTTTGGCTTCCTTGATTTGGATGTTGAACTTCCTTAGTCGTTGGTCAGGGGCAAAGGTCCTGCTGTAGCCCCCCATTCTTTCCTTATTAATGGGCACCCACTCTGGGACACACTAGGTAATAAGTTTATATTGTGAAAAAACATACATCAATTCACAAACAGTTAGGGGAAATAGTGTCTTCATGAACACTGTGTTGGATTTTTGTATGTATTGCATTCAATACTCACTATTGCTGCACAACAATAATTTTACTGTGCTGGGGGAGCCAAAAATGAGAGAATTTAGTGTATTTACTAAGACTGCTTCCATAGCGCATGAGGGAGCCAAGATTTTGAGCCAAGCTTTGTGTTCAGGTGTGGTTCAGAAACCAAGGTCGTTCTCCTCTATTGCTGCAGCCAACCCACAGGTTAGCTTCTAGATACATATGCTTTCCATGTGCTCGATAATATTCTGAATTGTATCCCTTATCAGTGCCCATAAAGCAATGTGAACAGAGCAGAATTCACTGCATTTACTTCAAAGCCATTCCTTCCACTTCCTTAACAGTCTAAAGGCATCACTGTCTAACAGTCAAAAGGCCATCCTGAGTGTGTGTCAATCTCAGCACGATTGGTATTTGGCGATGGATGCTTCTTTCTCGTGCATTGTAGACTATTGAGAAGGATCTTTAGCCTCTGTTTTCTACATGTGAACTGTGTCTTCGTCTTCCTAGTCATGATGTGGTGTTTTGAAGAGGAAAATGCTCAGCAGCTTCAGAAGGGGCTTCCATGGGAAATGCTATCTCCTTGCTTCTCCCTAACCTTCCTGGTCCCAGCCTGTGCCAACTAAGTGAAGCTGAGGGAAGACATCTGGGATGGATACCTTCCCTGCTAGGCTCCACCCCAAGGTTATCCATGAGAGCAGGAGCTGGGAAGGAGCCAGCCAGCTTTTGTCTGAGGGACAATTGCTAACGTTAGGTTTCACTCAACTGGAAATTAACGTGCAGACCTCCCTGATGAGCCAGAGAGATCTTCCAGTTTTAGGAGTCTCCCATTCCTGGCTTGCTAGGGCACGGTCTATTTTGTCATTTGCTTAAGAGACCTAATGTATGTCAAGTTGTGCATTCTGTTTTCTGTGTTCATGCCGAGGAAGTGTCAGCTCCTCTGAGAATTTAATGCCAGGAAAACGATTATCTTCTGGGGGAAAGTAAGGTGGTCTCCCTCTCCCTCTCTCCTTCCTTCCATTTTGCAGTCCCTAGTCTTCACTCTAATGCCTTGAGCATGCTAGCTGACAGCACCAGGCACTGAGACAATTTTTATTTCATGTGTATGTGAGCAAGCTTTTGGAGGTTAGAGATTGATGTCTGGTGTCCTCCTCTGTCTTCTCCATCTTACTTTTTGAGACAGGGCCTTTGAATCTGGCATTTACTAATTGGCTAAACTGGCTGCCTTTCGAGCTTCGGGAACCTACCCATCTCTGTCACCCCTGCCCCCTCCCCCAGAGTCAGGTTTACAGACTATATGCGGCTTTCCCCAGGCCTTTTTGCATTTTTATTTTGAGGTAGAGTCTCATTAATTGCCCAGGCTGTCTTTGAACTCACTTTGTAGCCCAGGCAATCCTTGAATTTGTCATCCTCCTGCCTCAGCTTCCTGAACAGCTGGGGTTGCAGGGCCTGTAGCACTAGGCCACAGGCTGTGTTGTTGTCTCTTGAAGGCACATGAAGACTAACATGCTTTTATGTAGCTTCAGTAAATAGGTTATTTTCTTCTTTTTCCACGCAAGGGAACTGAGGCTCAGACAGTACCTAGCCAACCCAGTCCTCCAGAAATTTATTTATTTATTTATTTATTTATTTATTTATTTATTTGTTTTTTTTTTGAGACAGGGTTTCTCCGTGTAACTTTGCGCCTTTTCTTGGAACTCACTTGGTAGTCCAGGCTGGCCTCGAACTCACAGAGATCCGCCTGGCTCTGCCTCCCCAGTGCTGGGATTAAAGGGGTGCGCCACCACTGCCCGACCCTCCAGGAATTTAAATTCTGGTCTTCCAGACTCTAAAGTCCAGGCTTTCTTCCTCACCTCACAGTGAGCTTCTCGTTTCCTATCGCAGGCCCTCTGAACATCTTCATTTTGGCTTTGCTGCTGGTGAACTCTGGCTAATTGCGTGGCCTCGGGCAGCAATCATTGTCTTTATATTTCTTATTTAATTATTGCTTCTCTTTTGAGGCTAGATCACTTTTCATCTTTCTGATTTTTGTTTGAAACATTTGCTGACTATATGCTTGGGGTTTTTATTGTAATCGACCCCTGATTCCCCAAAGTTTTGGAGTTTAGATTATAAATAGATGCCTGTTAATGTTATTGTATCATCAGCTCTTTATTTAGTTAATAAGGCTCCTCGCTGTGCTTGGATTTTACTTGGACATTTGCTTGCTATGTACTGCCTCATATTATGTGTGCATGTCCACACAGCCAGAGGCCACATTCAGGCGGGGCAGAGCCAATTCTTTTCTCCTCTCCCACTGCCGTATGCAATTATCATCTTGGCACTCCTGACTCCATTTCCGTAGCACATCTCTAGCCTTCCATTCCTGTCTCTTTCTTACAGCACCTGTATGGAGGCTGGAGGGCTTCTCAGGTCTAAAACTCAGGTCATTAGGTTTGGTGGCAATGGCCGTTACCCGCCAAGCCGTATCACTGGCCCCCTTTCCTTTCTTCTATACGCAGGTCAGGGCTTGTACATTCCTCTTAATGGCTGCAATTACCTTCTGACTAATCTTGCTTTTCCTAGTCACTCTCTGACCAGTGCGATCTTCATAAGGTGATGGGTTTATTTTATTTACTGCCCATCAAACAAACTAATGTTTGACAGGTCAAGAGTAATCCTTTCAGTAGAATACACAGAACCATCTGGAACCTTGTCCCTGTTACCAGAGCTACTCAGCCTTTCAGTATTCTGCTACAAGTCCTCTGCCAGCATTAGGCTCTTCAAGCTACTTTTGCTTTCTGGAATGTCTTGCTTTCTCACTCTTGGTGTTTTCCTAAATCTTGTCTCCTTAGTCTGGATTGCAGCTCACGAGCCCTAAACTGGCCAATTGAAGTATTTTCATGTGTGATGCTTTCTTGAAGTCTTTCTGTCTAAATTGATTTCTGTAATCTGTTGGGCTCATCTGCAAATAGTACCCGTATCTGTTATTTGTGTGCACGTGTGTTCATGTGTGTGTGCATGAGTGTGGAGGCCAGAAGTCACTGCTGGATGTCTTTCCTCCATCACTTTCCACCTTATATTTTTGAGGCAGGATCTCTTGTTGAACCCAGAGCTCGGATTTGGGCAGACTATGTGGCTAGCCAGTCCCCGGAATCCTTCTGGATACTTTTGTTTCTATGCCTGACCCCTCCCAGTGCTGGGATTATAGTCATGTGCCATGGTACTCTGCTTTCCACATGGATGCTGGGGAGCAGGTACTTGTTGGGCAAGCACTTGACTGAGCCGTCGCCTCAGCCACTGTCTTTGCCTTGGGTCTCTCATTGGCACTGAACTTGTGAATAGGCTAGGATTAGTACAAAGTTAGCTCAGGAGTCAGTCTGTTTCAATCTCCCCAGCTTTGGGATTGCAATGTGTGCCACCAGGCTCAGTTTTAATAATAATAATAATAATAATAATAATAATAATAATAATAATAATAATATTTATTTTTTTAAAATTTTTTTGCATGGTTTCTGGGAGGCAGAATTCAAGTTCTCATGCTTGCAAAGCAAGGACTTCACTGACTGAGTTATCTCCCAGGGCCCCCTGTATCTGTTATTGTATTCATCCTACAGAAAAGCCACAGTTGGCCTTTAAGTATCTCTTTTCCCCATTAGTTTGCAGACACCTCATGGGTTGGGGGCAATGGGCACAGAAACTGTCAAGCAGTGGCCAGGAAGTTCCCCAGGGCGTCTGTAATGTCTTCTGTACACTTATCATTGCATTCACGGGTCTCATGTAGTCCTGGCTGGTCTAGAAATCAATCTCTAGATGATGCATCTTCGGCTTCAGCCTCTGGAGTGCTAAGATGAAAAGTATGTGCCACACGTACTTTCGTGTGGCCAGAACATGGAGGAGTTTTATTACAGGCATAAAGAAGTACAAAATTATGTCATCTTCAGAAAAATGGATGGGACTGGAATCACCATGTTAAATTAACAAGTCTGCCTAAGGAAAATAACACATTTTTTCTCTTATGTGAGCTCCTTGTCTATCTAGTCACCTACCTACCTATCTTAAGTATCTGTCAATATTTGTGTGTGTCAAAGTCGAAGTAGGGCTGTTTGGGGGTGGTGGGGGTCAGAGGGCAGGAGGACAAGCAAGAGGAATGGGTGAAAATGAGCAGAGCGCATGGTGCCCATGTATGAAAATGTCATAATGAAACCCATTGTTTCAATACGTGCTGACTAAAGATTAAGAACCAAGTAGAACGCATATAAGCAGTATTAGATGCTTACATAGAGTAGAAGAAAATGGAATAATTTCTCAAGTGGACTAGAACAGCTGGAACTTCCTAGCAGTGGTAATACTTCAGTCTAATACTGTGTATGTTAAATGTAGTCCACTGCCCATCTGGAAAATAATCCTAAGAGGTCCAGAGGGTGAGTTGTGGCTTTTGGAGGGAGTCTGGCAAGGTCCTAAGAAGGATTTCCAACAGGTGGGCAAGAGGCTGGACAGAGCTTTAGTGCCAGGTAGACTATTAGCACAGAATCAAGAGCCAGACTGAGTGTAGAGAAGGGAGAGTGGTGAGCTCATGTGGCCAATTGAAAGGTTAGTGGCTGGTCTGAGGTGTACTGATCACCACAGACAGGGCCAGGTACCACATTCCAGGGTGTCTATCTTTTCTCTTTGTTGCCCTTCACTCCTACATGGCAGTGGACATCCAGAAGTCAGGCATGTTGTGACTCAGTGTCTATGAGGATTGACTACAGGACTCTTCAAGATTACCAGAAGTTTTGGATGCTCAAGTCCCTTATGTGACATGGAATTGTATTTGCATGTGGCCTGAATATCTTCAGTACTTCAAAGCATCTTCTGTAATACTCAGTATTAGAAATGTGTAAATAGTTACACCATATGAACTAGGGAAGAGGGACAAAGGAGAAAGTCCAGTAGAGATGCAGTTTTTCCTGTTAATGTTTTCTGTCCACACTCTGTTGAGTCTGGGCATGTGATACCCTCCACGTGCCAACTAGAATATTTAGGAGCCAGAAAAGGCAAAGTCTTCATTATCAGCTGCTAAGTATTGGGTGAAGTTGGGAGCAGAACACTGTGACTTTATGCTTGTTTCCAGATGTGAGATTCCACATGCTCACAGCCCCATTGAACAACCCTGTCAGTCATGGGGTTCAGCCTCATCTCTGCACAGCCTTCCGGATGAGCTCTCTTGAGGGCAATCCTGGTCACCATGCAGAAGGTTGTTTTCCTGACATCCACATTCAAATGGAGCCAAGAATGACCTTTTAGTTCATGATCAACCCAAATTCCTTAATATTGCCAACCTATTTTCTAGCCTAGAAAGCTTTGACAGAAGCCTCCGCTGATTGATCAGTACCTTTGATGTTTGAATAAGTGAGCCCAGTTCATCTAGCCAAACATCATTCTTAGTTCTGTGGGGCGAAGGTCCAGTAGGGACTCATGGATGCAGAGCCAACCACTGGAAAGCACTAGGCAGTGTACTGGCTCAAGTTCCTTTTTTGGAATTTTGTCAGTTAGCATGTTGCAACTCTTGATTTTCCTTTTCCCTCCAAGGGGCTGATAACTATTTAAAAGAGTCCTTATAAACTTTAAATAGGCACAGGGCTCACTGATGATCTTGCTATGATGAAGTTTGGATTCTGTTGGTCTATGCTGAGGCCCGATCATCTTCTTAATGGCCTGTCAGGTGATGGCAAGAGCTGGTCCAAGGGCATCACTTTGAGTGGCAAAGATTTAGTTTCTAAGTGACACTCACCAGCTAATCTCCCTGCACAAAGAGGGACAACCAAGCACACATATATTTGGACATGTTGGTAAAAATATTGACAAGAACATGAATTTGAGCAGTCTGTGTGTGAGTGGTAGAATCTATTATTAAATGAATTTGGCCTTTAAAGAGATGAGGAAGATGCTTCCGTATTTTGAGTGGCATATCATTTGACCCATAATTCAACCAGAGTGGTGGGTGGTTTGAACTAGAAATGTCCTTTGTAGTCTTGGGCATTCAACATTCAGTCCCCGGTTGGTGGTGCTGTTTGGGGAGGTTTAAGGTTCCTTGTTGAAGGAAGTATGTCACTAGGGGCAGGCTTTGAGTATGTAGAGTCTCACTCCACTTCTTGTTTGTTCTCTCTCTTCATACTTTCACTAGAAGGTGTGAGCTCTCAGCTTCCTGTTCCTGCTGCCATGTCCCTCTGCCATGATGGACTCCAACCCTCTGGAACCATAAGCCCCAATAAATTCTTCCTTCCATAAGTTGTCTTGGTCATGATGTTTCATCACAGCAACAGAAAACTAACTAGTTATTTTTAATGAGTGGGCTTGTAGTTAGGCAGTTTAGAATGTCATTTAATTATCAGGTAGACCTAGGCTTCCATTGTACCTTTAGAATAAACATCCATAGAAAAGAAATAGAACATTCCAGGGCTGTGGAAAGCAGGAATAAAACATTTGCAATGAGACAATGAAGAAAAGGAATGTACATAGTAGAGTTGTGGTACACAGTACCAGAGGGAGAAAACCCAACAAAAACACCCAGGCTCACTATGCCTGACATTTAGGTCTAAGCCAAAAGAACAGGCTTGAGGTCAGTCAACCTGAAGGCCCTGCATTCTGAAGGCAGGAGAATGGCTAAAGTCAGTATGTGTAGCTTCCTCCACACCGGGAGTAATCTAAAGCAGATATTCTCCAAAGGACACTTCCAATGTCTACTGGCCTCTGGCCAGACACTTCAAAGCTCCATTATCACTGGGCTGTGTTCTCTGTTGGAAACCCTGGGTGATGCTCTGAGGAAGCGTCAGTCTTGGGTCACAGTTTCCTCTCATTCCTCTGTACAGAGCTGAGAGTGGCTGAAAGCCACCTACATTCTGCCTGTTGGCTGGCTGCCTTGCCAGTTCTAACTGCCCAGTGGGAGTCTTCTTGAGTCTTACCATGAGTTGAATGCTCTCTGACAGGAAGTAGGGTTTGACACAGGCTATGCTGGCTGATTGAGAATTTCTCTCTAGAAACATGACTCTGCCCCACATCCCTTACCTTCTCCACAAAAAGAGTTCAGAGGGATTCTATGTCCTTGAGGCTTTGCCCTCTCTTGGCTGCATTGGTCAGTCATTAGTACCGGGCACCTATGTGGTAGAAAGCATTATGTATTAGCAAGCTTCTAGAGTCTTAAGTCTACTTTGAAGATATGAAGAGTTCACTGTTTTGTTTTCCCATTGTAGTCTCAATGCATTGCTGAGAAGTGGTACTTGCTAATCGATCTGCACTGGGGAACTGAACTTATTCAAACCCAAGAACTCCTTCATTGGGAATATGAAGTGGTTTACAAGCTGACAGAGCATCAAGATGAGCCCTCCTCTGCCCAGGCCAGGGTCCTGACTCTGTATCCAGGCACCAAGATGAGTGACATCAAGGGCCACTGGATTCCTGGTCTTTGGGAAGTATGGAGAGTTTGATGTGAGCAACGGGAAACACAGTAAATTGTTCTTTTATTTTGGATAGTGATTTAGATCTATATTTAGATCAAATATTTATTCTACCCTAGGTTTAGAAATACTTTTGGTTAAAAAGGAGACATCCCTGGGTGGGTTCAGTGTACAAGCTACTGTAAATTCCTTATTAGAACCATGGGCTGTTTGGTAAGTATTCAGCAGAGTCAGTTTTAGAAAAATTAAAAAGTTTGTCCTTATTACCTGTCTTACTTCTCCATAGTTGTTAAGATGTAAAAGGGGGCATCTCAGGGTTATAGTGTTGTCTTAGTAGATCATTCTTTATTGTTTGCATTTTGAAATAAGAAGATAGTTTTATGGAGGCATAATCAATATAAAGTGAGTTAAACATCCTTAAAGTAAGCCATTTCCTAAAGTTTGGCATATATCTGTTTATGAATCTATCACTACATGGATGTAGCCAGCACTTTCTGGGGTTCTCTCTGCCCTGTTGGAGTCCATCCCTCCTTTTCTGAGTCCCCCACCACTAGGAAACCTTTGCCTACAGGTTAGTTTTATGTTCTAGAGCTGTGTGTAGGTAGAATCCACATTCTCTGCTTTTACTGAAAATCATTTTATTAGGTTCACTCATGATGTAGACATATCAGTACCCCCCATCACTATCCCATGGTGAGATTATCCGTCCAGCTCTTAGATGTTCGCATGGTTTTTAGCTTTTGGCCATTACGTTCTGCCATGAACATACTAACTACACTGACCATTCTAGTCCAAGCTTTTGTAGGAAAAGATGGTCTCACCTCTTTTAAGTAAATGCCTAGAGTCGGAATGACCGTATCACTGTGTTGAGGATGCTTTGCTTTTTAAGAAAATGAGGAATTGTTTTCCAAAGTGCTTGGACCATTTTATATCCTTGTTACCTCACAGATGTTTTCACTGATGCATGATGCAGTCAGTCTTTTAAATTTGACCCATCTCAATATGCACATAGTGATATGTGTAGTGCTTTTGCCTTCACTGACCTTGACATCTTCATTGCCCTTGACACCTTCACTGACCTTGACACCTTCACTGACCTTGACATCTTCACTGACCTTGACATCTTCATGGCATTAAGAGTGTTTACACTCTTATTTGTCACCTGTATATTTTCTTCGGTGAGATGTCTATTCAAAGACTGTCCACTTTTAAAAAGTTAATTCAGGCATTTGCTTTCTTATTAAGCTTTAAGATTCTGTTTTGTATTTGGAACACAAGTCTTTTATCAGACACAGGTTTGTGTTTTTCATTGTCTAATCAATGTCTTTCAAAAGTAGAAGTTTAAAATTTGCTAGTTGATTTGAATTGGGAAATTGAACTTATTCAAACCCAAGTTATATTTTAACTTTTATGAATCTTTCTTTGGTACTGTATCTAAGAGTTCTTTATCTGACTCAGGGTCACAGAGGTTTTGATTTTTTTTTAAGACTTTTGCTAGTTTTTAGGTGGACATTTGGGTCTGTGATCTGTTTGAGCTTTTCTGATTTTGCTTTGTTTTTGAGACAGGGTCTCCCTCTGGTACTGTGTATTTCAACTCTACTATGTACATTCCTTTTCTCCATTATCCATAGTCTGTCCATGGACTACCTTTTCTCTTGCCTCAACCTCCTGAATGTCAGGATAATTAATATGAGATACCAGGCCCAGCTTTGAGCTATTTTTGAAAACAGTAGAAGGTATGAATCCATATTTACTTTTGTTGCATATGAACATACAAGTCCTATGAATTGTTTTTGGTCTTTTGTTAAAAATCATTCACATACATATATGTATGGTGATATTTTCTTTTGTACTAAAATGTTATTTGTATGTTAATAAATAAAGTTGCCTGGGGGTCAGAGCTATTAGCAAGCCATAGGAAAGCTGGGCGGTAGTGGTGCACATCTTTAATCCCAGCACTTGGTAGGCAGAGCTAGGTAGATCTCTGTGTGTTCAGGGATACAGCCAGCATTGGAGACACACGCCTTTAATCTCAATACCAACCATAGAAGACTTGGAGGTCTGTACGGACAGGCAGTGACGAGGTGGTCATGTGGTTGGGTTTACAACCAATGAGAAGACTGAACCGAAAGTCTTTATAAAGACTTTAACACAGGAAGTAGCTCTCCTTCGGAGAGGTAGGACCACCGCAGGAGGAAGAGTAAGGTTTTAGCTCTTAGCTCTGATCTCTTGGATTTCTTCTTTGCATTGGTTCTATGTTTCTTATTTAATAAGACGGTTGGTTACATCTACATATATGATCATCTATATGTATGTACATCTATACATACATATACATACCTATATATGCACACACCGCACATGTGTGCACTCACATATACACCACACACACATGCATACACACCACACACACATGCACAGCATACACACACCCACACATAACACACACACACACACACACACACACACACACACACACACACACACACAGAGCATGAGTACCAGCAGCCTCTCTGTTTCTATGGATGCTGGTACCTCACTCTCCTGACTGCAGCTTTAACAAAGATTCAAGCCAGAGAGCAATGCACCTCCAGCTTTGTTCTTCTCTTTCAAAGTTGTTTCTGTTTCTAGATCTTTTGCATTTCCTGCTGCTGGACTTAGATTATTGTTTTTTTTTTGCAAAAGAGCTTGCTGGGAATTTGATCCAGATTTCAGGGGACCTAGAGATCAACATGGGGAAACTCTACAATAACATTATGTCTCGAAGCCCATGGACACATTCTACACATTGTTCATATAAATTTGGTTGATTTTTTTCCTCTGTGATTTTTCGAGATTTCAGGTATATATGAGATTTGCTCCTAAGAAGGTCATGTTTTTGTTGCTTCTGGAAACAGCATTGAAAATGTTTCAGCATTGCTGTTATATAGACATTGAGTTAGTTGTAGACATGGCATGGTTTCCTGGTTTCCTGGGGTCTGGCTATGTATACCCATCCCTGGATTTCCTACCTAGACAATCATGCTGCTAGGACAGTCTTCAAGAGTAAAAAGGCTTCAAGAGTAATGTTCTTTTAAAAGCAGATTTTTGCTACATGAGCGTGTATTTTTAATTAAAGACATCCAGGGACAAATTTCTGAGTGACAGAAGTTTTGTGAGTGCACTCGTGGAAACTTGGCCTTCTCTTTCCCTGCACGACAGTGGTCGGTCTCGCTTTCACTTGCTGGCTGTAAATCCTGCTTAGAACATCTCTGCAAACATACAGCAAAGCCTTATATAGGTGGCCAGGTGCTAGCACACATTTCAAAATAATTATGGCTTTCAATTCATTGAGAGTCAGTTATGACCTTTTAAAAACACTTTACAAAGCCTAATTTATAGAAGAAACAAAATGGAAAATGGAAAACCCAACTCCTACAATCATATTGTTGAATCTCTGTCTTTTTCACAGTCCCATAGGCTTAAACATAGGAATAAAAATTTACCTTTCTGTTTTCCTTTTCCATTAGAGGAAGGGCTGGAGAGGGAGCTAAGCTGCATGGTGAAAGCTCATATGGAGCCTGAACTTTTGGTCTGTTTATTTTTGCTGGCTCAGAGAATGGTGGTAATTGACAGGGAAAACTGCTGGCCTCCCAGATGGTACAGGCAGAGGGGTCTGGATGCACTCACACCTCATTCCCTATATCCTGCACAGAGGCACCGAGTTGGTCCCCACAGAATCTCACTGACTTGACTCAATGCTTTGCATTCTTCATCCCAGGCTCCCCTTTTCCATTCTTATCTTAGCTTTTTCTCCTCCATTATCACTGTATCAATATGCTTGATGCATTAAGTAAGTGATGGTGCCACAGATAGCAAGCAGTGTGTGTGTGTGTGTGTGTGTGTGTGTGTGTGTGTGTGTGTGAGATTCCGAGAGAAACGGACAGATGAAACAACCCTCTATGTGTGTTCACCAGGACACTTGAGGTTCACCAGGACACTTGATCGTCACCTGCCTTCTCAGGACTGTTCAAAATGAAGGAAGACACTGAGTGGTCACGTGGAGGACTCTTTACCATGTGTCAGCTCATCTACCATTTGCAGGGTAGGAGTGGGATTAGTAGCAGGACAAGATAGCTCTGCCACCATTGAATTATTTAAACAAGTTAAACATACTACATTTATTTATGTGTGTGTATGCATGTGTATGGATGTGTGGGCCATGGCATGCTTGCACAGAGGTCAGAGGACAACTTGCAGGATTCAGTTCTGTCCTACTCCTTGGGATCAATAGATTAAACTCAGGTCATCAGGCTTGGCGGCAAGTGCCTTTACCTGCTGAACCATCTTGCTGGCCCTTAAAAATACTTTTGAGGATCAGCTATGTACCAGCTTCCATGGAAACATTAAAAGTGTAACACTTTTGGATCTTTAATCAAGAAAGGTACAAAAAAGTCTCTTCCTTCTAGGTGCTTATTATCTGATGAGGATAAGGAAGAGGCTACATAAGAGATAAATCATTTAGTCTTATGTAAGAATATGGAAATTATATGGATAAAAGAACTAGATCACTAGTCTAAGTAATGAGAGGAAGTGGAAGCTGGAGAGGAATCTGCAGATGGTGGAAAATGACTGACTTTACGTGTGGTTTGCAGAGCATACAGTGGTGTCTAAACAGAAGCCTGAAGGAGGTGAGAGAGCCGTTCAAGCCAGTGTGAATGATTTCAACAGGGTGGTGCATGGTGTGACCGAGAAAGAGAAAGTGGCCTTGTTGCAGTCTACCTCTGCCTCTGGGAGACCTGAGAGCGGGAAAAACCCACCAGAGTCTAAAGTCATTAGATGCTTTTAAAGGTCCCTCTTAGTCTTTCACGTGGCTTTTGACAGTCTTTCCTGGGAATATACCAGCTTGTATGGGGGACCTCCCCACCCTGTGTTTTCCCTTTTAATGTTTAGTGCCCATCCCACCTTCCTCTCTGTCTTCACCCCTTCACCTTCCCTCCCTCCCTCCCTCCCTCCCTTCCTCCTACCCTCCCCCCTCCCTCTGTCTCTCCCTGTGTATTTTTGATGTAATATCTCATGTGTCGTAGGCTGGTTCAGAACTCACCGTATAACTGTGGATGGCCTTGAACACCTAATCCTTCAGCCTCCATTGCTCATTATAGTGCTGGGCTAATAGGTGTGTGATCAATGCCCAGATTTATGTGGTTCTGGGTGCTGAGGATTGAATTTAGGGTTTTGTACGTGTTAGGTGAACACTTTACCAACTCTATGTCCTCAGCCACTAGTTACTTCTTTTAAAATACCTGGGCAACAGGGAACAGCAAAAGCTTCATATATAAAAAGTAGCTTGTTCTGAGGATGGTATTGGGGCTCTGTGGGGGATGGGCTGGTCAAGAGGCATATGGGGACAACTGCTGCCTGGAGTGCTTCTGAGCATCTTTAATACTGGTAAAATTTGGTCTTTTGTCAAGATCCAAGTTCAGTGTATTTGATGGGTGAGAGAAATAAAATGTAAGGGCTGACGAGACGGCTCACCAGCTAAGGGTGCTTGCCACCAAGTCTGGTGACCCAACTTTGATCCCTGGAACCCATACATGTGTCTTCCCCTAGAAACAAAAAGTTAAAAATAAGAAAATGTAATGAAACTGCCAACCTCAAGTGGACCACGATGGAAGGCAGTCTACAGGCAGGCTTTTAGGGCATGCTTTCCTCTGATCTTCCCAAGAGGCTACTGTAAAGAAAACACTTTTTATTTAGTAAATAATCCCAAGTCTCAATGATGAGAAGGAAATTTCTTTCCCCTTTAACATCAGTGGCAGGATGATTTCTTCCCCAAACCTGGGATAGCTACAGCATTCAAATTTCCTAGAGTGAGGGGTTGGCTTTGCTGGAGGTCACAAGACTGGGGTATCAGCCTGTCAGGAGGGAGAGGGGCCACAGCTCCAGGACTGCCTTATTGCCTTTCTCAGTATCACAATGGTGCATATGGCAATTGTATCTTTTTGCAAAAATCTGGTGATGTGCTGTCTTCAGGGGATTAGGTGGGAATTTGTTTAGTATTAGAGTCATGGTTTGGGTCAGATAATGGTAAAAAAGGAAACAGTTATGAAATGATTTCAGGTGAGAACTTAATTCTATACATCTAATGGCTGCTTCTAAATGTACAAGGATGCTGTGGTGTTTCCTAAGGGACCACAGATGGGTTAGGCTTAAAATGGTGGCTCCTTTGTGTAAGATAGGAAGCAGGAAGTGAAGAAGCATGGAGGGGCTGTTCAGATGTACCGGCTTTGGCAGAGATGGGGTGCAAGTCTGGGTGTCTCAGAAGGATGCAAATGACAGTGTCTGCCAGCTGAGAGAGCAAGTTAGCTCAATTAGCAACAAAACTCAGATTCTTTGGGTTTTGTGTCTTGTGGTCTCACCAGGTTGAAATTTGAATTATGGTAAATAAAACCAACTTGTGAGACAAGGAACAACTTGCCCCTAGGTCCATTAAAGTTGGGCCATGGGATTTAAATGGGTGGGTGAGATGGCTCCAGCAGGTGAAAGAGCTTGCCACCAAGTCTGACTTTGTTCCCTGCAATTCACTGTGGAAGGAGAGAACTGATTCCTGAAAGTTGTCCTCTAGGATCCATATATACCATAATGTGCATGTGCAAGCACACACACACATATGCACACACACATGCATGCACACACACATGCATGCACATACACACACACTCTCGTACACACACACACACACACACACACACACATGCACATGCATGCACACACACACACACACACACACACACACACAACATGGTTTGACAGTGTTGGGATCATTTACACCACAGACATGGGCAAATGATTCACATCAGTATCAGCATAACATTGACCTAGTACCCTTTTAACTCCAGATAGAAGGAAAACATAAAATATCTTTCTCTTATGGATGCACAAGGAACAATAATGGAACACCGCCCAAAGATTTGGTTGTTTTGGTAGCTGCTAAATGTTTCTCACAAAATAGGAAAAGCATGAGGTCAAAGGTATTCAAGAGACATTCCAGTGTTTCCTAGGTCTCCTTTTCTCATGTTTATTTACATACATGATAAAAGAATGACATTGTTATTATTAAATTAATTCATTAAAATAAATGATTATTTTTGATGTTGGGGAACCCTGAATCTTTAAGACAGGTGACAACATATAAATGACTCCCAAGTCTCTGAATTAAAGTTTAGTTCCTTTATCAATAAAATTAGAGACACCCCCTCCATGATTTCACATGTGAAATATCTTTGTGGTTTGAATGACTCCATGAGGGCTGCCATACTTATTTCTACACAAAGTCCTTCAGTATGCAGTAATAGTATTACTAGACTTATGGGATTATTAGGGGCTAGTTAATTTTTTCCTAAAGTAATCAAGTCTTCCTTTTATTTATTCCCTTTTCAAAAAACCGGATATTATGGTCTTATACAATAGCCAAATGTTTGATTGACCCAGCCCTTCCCTTCTTGAATGGCTGCAGAGGAGGTCTGTCAGGTCCCAAGTGAGCAATCGTTTAGCGTGAAGATTTGAACCGTGTAAACAGTGCAGGCTTACTCTGCTGCTGAACGCCGCCCCGTGCAATGGAGGACACAGAAGTATAAATACACAGTTTACAGAGCGAAAAAGACAAAGAGGGGAACCTTTCTGCATCCATTTCCCCCTTGCCCCACCCTGTCCCTTTCTCACACTGAGCTTCTTTTCTTCTCTGACCTCTTTGGAGTATCAGTTGCTGATAACGCCCCGAATGCAGTCGCCCTTCAGAGAGCATTCCCGCTAGTTGTCAAAGCTGTCTCACCGACTTGACCGGCTCAGAGGTTTTTGACTTCCTCTCTTATCTTTGGAGCTTCTTGGCTGTTCGTGGCCCACACCCACGTCCAGCTCTAAGCACGTATTCACCACCGTAACCCGAGTGCTTCTGCTCTGCTTGTGGCTTGGCTGACTGTTGATTCCCATGTCGCATCCTCATTCTCCAGATCATGGTATTGACTCTGCTTCCACCCACTTTGGATTCAGTAGGGACAATTAGTATTGCTGCACCCTTACAGTGATTTCATTTGTGTTTATTCTGCATTGGAACTGATGATAAACTTTTCTGTCTTTCCCCGCACAGCCCTGCCAAGCCTGAGTTTCTTCTCTTGTGAGAAGGAAAAGAGGGGACACTGGGACTTTTCTCTCAGAATTGAGTGGGCGAAGCAAAATGATGTCTGCTGTGTGTAGCTCAGTGCCCTGAGCTCTGCAGGCAGGCAACAGATGTTAACTTCCACCTCTTACACTGTCCTTCTCTTCAATACCAAAGACAAAATTTGTTCCCAAGGAAGCAGTCAGCAGATGTGAGGTGAATGGTAATAGAACCCATATGCATAGGAGCTAATCTTCCCTGACTTGGATATTTATTTTTCTTTTGGAGGATTTCTATTAGTCCTCTTAAATCTGCAATATGAAATAACTTACTGAAGAATAAATTTGAGATAAAGAAATTTGGGATATGGAAGTGAAATTTGTGATGAACAAGATGAGGAAGCAGTTACCCCCTCCCCGTGTATGTGTGTGTGTGTGTGTGTGTGTGTGTAGGGGATTTGACTGCTTAGAAACACATTCCATCCTGATCTTTCATGCTGCACGTTTCACAGGGCAGCCTCCCACAGGTGGAGGGGTATGGTTTTTTCAGACTTCCATGCTTCTATGCACCCACTTCTGGGACTCGGTCGTCATAAAGGGCTCATTGTCTGCATGCGCAAGCCACATTCTCCAACAAGCGATGGATCAAAGGTAAACGCACCACCTTGTCTCCATATACCACTCTTTTTGCCTCTTTGTTGGATCTGAAACTGGGTGTTTCCCTAAACTGTCTCTAATATCTCCTGAAGTCCTCTTTTGTGCATTCTAAAATGACAGTAGTTAAATACCATCCTTTCTCTGCTCTATCTTTAGAAGTCCCTTTTATATGAATTAAGAAGCATTCTGGAGTAAATAGAGGGTGTCATTATGGTTTCTATGATTCAAAACACCCCACATTATCTCTTGCTTCCTTGAAGATGAATCTTTTTCATTTCTTGTTTTTTTGTTTTGAAAATACCAGCTTGTTTAAAAAAAAAACTTTTGAGGCATTTCTAGCAAATTGACCTGTTAGAATCATAATTGTTATGTTTTCATCTCAATTTTTATTTTACTTGCAAATTCTTTTCCCTTTTAATATTATTGCTATTTTAAAGTTCATACTTCCTCTTTACTAAGTGACAAGATTTCCTTCTGGAACATGGTTAGAGACCAAAGTTGTCAACTTGTGAGTGATTATAAAATGCTTGCATGGGTTCTTTTATCCTTTTCCCTTGGTCCTGACTCTGAACCTCTGCAAAGGGTCACAGAGAAGAGAGAATGGGAAAGGGGTGATGAATAAATGAAAGGACAGAGGGGTAGGCTTGGCAGCCAAACAGGCTTGTGACTGGGAGTTGGAAGAGTGGGGTGTTCCCCATGCCAAGCTGAGTTTTCATAGCCCAGTGAGCCTGGGGACGATTGATCGTCTTCATGTGACACCAGTGGGAACGAGCGGACGTCATTGTTGGAGAGAGGGGTTGTTGAGCATGGAGAGGCATCCGTGCCAAGAGACAGGCTGTGGTCAGCACATTTTGATGGAGAAAAAGATTTCCCATGAGCCAGTGACTCAGGGCATCCATGTTAGGCTGAAGGAGAGAACACAGGGGGCTTTCCTGAGTCCTAGTAGGGTTCATCCACAGGCATTCTCAGAGCAGAGGTTGGAGAAACCTTATCATGAACTCTAGAACTCAAAGTGGCTTTTCACTGCCTGCTGACTTTTCTTCCAGAACCAGGGTTGTGTTCACTGCTCATGAGATGCAGGCACTTAGACAATGAGAAATCTAGATAGTGCCAATTCTATGAACTCATGACCTAAAGTATGTAGTTGGTTTTCAGATTTCACTTTATTGGTCACAATAAAATAAGAATGAGGGCGGTGGTGGTGCACGCCTTTAATCCCAGCACTCGGGAGGCAGAGCCAGGCAGATCTCTGTGAGTTCAAGGCCAGCCTGGGCTACCAAGTGAGTACCAGGAAAGGCGCAAAGCTACACAGAGAAACCCTGTCTCGAAAAACC